>CAUYPK010095652.1:0-22083 GCA_963574355.1 Loris lydekkerianus | reverse complement strand
GCTCTTTGCCTCTTATCATTATTTTGTATACTGTGGCTCTTTGCCAAGTTTGGATTTTGTTATGCTGCTTCTGAGGAGGGACCTCTGAGGAGCGATCTCCGAGCACGTAGTCGAACTTGTTCGCCACCCCTGCCTGAGATGACTTAAAATAGTGCATAAGAGGGGTCCAAGACACCAGTCTTATGGAGAAGGATGCCTTGTCCTTCTGCCTAGAAAGAAGATGCTGATATAATTTCCTGGAGTGTCTTTGGCCTTCTTAAGTCTATGGTTCATAGAGATGCAACCAAAACTTGCTGAAATTCAGTTGATTAACATTAATAAAATGTAAAGGGACACAGCAAATAACAAGCAAATTCTATTCCTTTTATAGAATGAGAAAGTAAGTTCAGTAAGGCCAGATACCTTGTCCAAGATCACACAAGCAAGAATTCACACTAGGATTTGAACGCAGTCCTATGTATTCAAAACCTATAATCTTCCTATGGCATGTGAATAGCACCTGCTTTTTTTATTCTCCCAAAGACTCCTGTCAGCTGTGGACAAGGTATGCAGCAAATAGAGCTCGACCTACTGTCTACTTAGAGGACAACAGACCTAACCTAGGCAGTTGTGATATACACTGAAAACAAAGAAAGCAGTGATTGGGGTGGGGAAAACCTGATGGAAAGTCATGTTTATTGATCCTTAGTACCATGACCATTCCTGGGTCTTAAGTGATTTTTATGATTTAGGAAGTCTTATTAAAGGCAATATTTTGGGAAATCTTGTGAAGTCTACTTGAACCCAGAGAAGATTACACAGTGACTCAAGTGTGTTTTCAGCCCATCTTTGCCCACCAGTCCTCCAACAACCCACACCAACTTCCCTTCTGTCACCATCACCCTAGGGAACTTAGTCCCTTCTGGACTGCTCAGATACCTCTATGCAGTCAATTTGTCAATTTTTATTGGTATTTACCATCTACCATAGAATTTTGCCAATAATTGAGTATGAGAACCCCACTTCATAAACCTTCGCTTATGCCTCCAAGTCCTGCCCATTATGGGCAGATAATTTGAAAGGTTAATTCATATATTGTGCCAGACACCTTTTATGCACCACTTTAAACCTCAGCCTCCCTGTCTCTTGTCCCAGCTCAGTTCACATCAGCATACCACTCATCTCCTGCCCAGTCTCTCACATGGACACCACTGCAGAGCCCACTTGTGCCCATCCCCTGCAATGCACGGCCCAGAAGTGCCAGGAGATAAATTCTCCTTCTCCTCCCCACTCCCTCGTGGGGCCGGTACTGAGCTGCGGGGCGTGGAGTGCCCTGGCTTGTGGTCTGTGCACTGAGCACCCTCTCCCTCGTGGGGCCGGTACTGAGCTGCGGGGCGTGGAGTGCCCTGGTGTGTGGTCTGTGCACTGAGCACCCACTCCTTCGTGAGGCCGGTACTTAGCTGTGGGGTGTAGAGTGCCCTGGCATGTGGTCTGTGCACTGAGAAACAGTCAAGCTCAGCAGAATGCACGTGTCCACATGGGGTGTCCTTCCTTCCCAGCTTCTCTCTCCTATACCTCACTCCTTCCTGAGACTGTAGTCCGAGGAAATAATAATCCATGCTTTCTTCAGCAACTACTCATCAGCTATGGGCTTTAGGCAGACACTCCCTGGGCACTTTGAGTTAGAGATGAACTTTTATATTCAATGACTTATCTGTTACCAGGTGTTTTCTCAGAAGCCATATTGATTAATTCCCTTTCTTAGAGGTCGAGAAATCCTGTCCACATGGTCCAGAGTTGGGCTTGCCTGAATGGGCTAAGGATTAGAAATGGGCTGAGAAATGGAGTAGGAAGCAAAAGAAGACAGCACCAGTTCAGGACCAGGTTCTGAAAGTGTCCGGAACTCCTCCTCGTGGGTCTGGGCCTCTTTAAACGTAAGGAGCTGCTTGTGACTAACAGCTTTCGTTTTTAACAGCCCACTTCTGAAGGTTAACATTTTAGTTGAGTCTCCAGAAATGAGCAGGTGTTATCCAGGCCGCGAAGAGGATGGGAATCAGGTGTAAAGTGGAAAGTGTTCTAGGCAGACAGGACGACAGGGACAGGCGTGGAGACCAGTGTGTTTGTTCATTAGGCTTGTGACAAAGCAAGTAACAAGAAAGAATAGAAAGGTAAGCAGAGGCCACCTCGTGACTGGCCTTGTGATTACAGTGGTCCATGTTTACCAAGAGTCCATAAACTCCCCATTCATTACTATGCCCATTATATACTTTTCTCATATGTCCTCTCAGTATCCCAAGAGGTAGCTAAATTAGCCCCGTTTCACAGGTGAGGTCATGAAGGAGCAGAGAGCTTATTTAACATAACCAATGTAGCACAGCTTTGGAGCAACAGAGCCGGGATTTAAACTAGAATCAGACTCCAGAGCCCATCCGCTCTCTGCTTTATGTCTTTACCCTGCTAGCATATGCCACATGGGGAATTTGGCCTTTATGTCATCATAAGCAAGACTCTTCCAAACTGCGGTTTTCCCTAGACAAAAATGTAGTGATACAAAAACAAGGGGATAAAGGAGTTGAGGAGACTGCTGAGAAAAATGCAGGGTGGCCCGTGGGACCTAGCCTGGAAAGGGGAGGCAGCAGTGAGAAGGTATTAATAATTCTCAGAGAGTGGGAGAAAAGTGAGGCTGAAGAACAGGACGGGTGGGAATAATGCAGAGAAAGCACTGTAGGTGAGGACTGCGGTCAGAGGGGATTATTGCTGTGTTAGTAGACTTTCAGAAAAGGACTACCCTGAGCATCTTTAAGCCCTGGAGCTGAGGAGGGAACTGGCAAAACTCCCATGGGCAGCACACAGGCAGACCAGAGGCCCAGGCTCCTTCTCCTGGTGAGCAAATGGACTTCTCAGAAACTGAGTCAGAGTTTGATAAGATTTTTTTTTAATCTCTATTTTTGCTGTTTTATTTTTTCTTGGGGAGATAGAAATAAGTAACATTGACTTTTAAAAGTGTTTGCAATCCTCAGCACGCCGAGCGATAAGGAGGCGGCAGTTTGGCGTGTAAAGGAGAGAGGGGAGCAGGTGCTTTCATCTGAGACTCCTGAGGAAACAGATCCCCCCTGCCTGACTTGGGTTTAATATTTCACATGCCTTCCATGAACTGGAAGTGAATGTGCCGAAAAGCCAATTTTGATTTTGAAATCAAGTTTGCATGGATGTGAGTCCTAACATACCGTAAAAATTGTCATAGAATACTGAAAATTGTCATCAACTCTTATTAAGGAGACTGACTTGCAGATGGTGATAGAAATAACGTTTTGTTATGAAAACAACAAATCTAGCTTATTTTCATTGGAATTATTTATTCTCATTAGATTTGGCTCCTGTCTACATGTTTTCTCATAAAATCATTCTTATTAATTCAGTTAGGCTCGTACACTCATATACTGTCTGCCATCTCTCAATATTGCTTCGTGTTCTTTATTTTTAAATAAATATACTTACCATATGCTGGGACTACAGAGAGTATTATATGGAAAGCATAAGGGGGAAAAGTGCAGGGACCCATCTTTGAAAGGTATCTTGAATTGGAAAACAGGTGTTCAAGTTGTCTTTCTTACAGCTTTATGGAGGTATAATTTATATACCACAAAATTTACCCATCTTATAGTCTGATGAGTTTTGGTACGTTTTAAAATAACAGTCGTGCAAACTTCACTCCAATCTAGTTACAGAACATTGCCATCAGCTGACAAAGTTCCTTCCTGCTATTCTTCCTTCCTGTCCCAACCTCTGGAAGCCACTGATGTGCTTTCTGATTCTATAGTTCTGTCTTTCTAAAAAGACTCATATACAATAGAACCTCTGTAAGTTGACCACCTAAGGGACTTTAACACACTGGTCAACAGACGAGGTGGTCAACACAAGGAACGGGGCCTACTGTACTGATATGGACTTGTGGTGCGTGTCTGGTCTATGAAAACTAACACCTTACAGAGCTGGTCCATGGAGGGAGGTGGTCAGCCGTGGTGTTCTACTGTAAATGGAATCATATGTGGCCTTTTGTGTCTGGCTTCTTTCCCTTAGCATGGTTTTGAGGTTTTATCAATGTGGCATGTTGTTGCATGTAGCAGGAGTTTTTCTTTGTTACTGCCAAGTAGTTTCCCATTATATGATTGTACCACAGTTTATCCTTTCACCAGTTTGTTGGAAACAAACATTGAATTTGTTTCCAATTTTTAATTATTATAAATAATGCTGCTATGTAAATTTGCATACAAATATTTGCGTGGTTATATGTTTTCATTACTCTTAGGCAATGGAGTAGAATTGCTAGGTTGTATAGTAAGCGAATGTTTAATTTTTAAGAAATTGCCAAATTGTTTTCCAGTGTCTTGTGTTTTTATGTTTTATAGCCATGTATGAGGATTCCAGTTTCTCCGCATCCTCACCAATACTGGATATTATCCTTCTTCTATAGCCATTCAAGTGCGTGTATTTTGGTATCACATTGTGGTTTTAATTTGCATTTCCTTAATGACAAATAATATTGAGTACCTCTCCATGTGCTTATTAGACATTTGTATATCTTCTTTGGAGAAGCGGCTATTGAAATTTTTGCCCGTCTTTGTTATTTTGTTTTGTTACTTTGTTATTTTTGTTTTGTCTTCTTATTTTTACTGGTATAAGTCCTTTTGGATATATGATATGTAAATATGTTTCTCTTAAACTGTATCTTACCTTTGCCTTTTCTTATTTATGTCTTCTGAAGATGTTTTTGATTTTGATGATGTTCAGTTTGTCAATTTTTTTTCCCTTTGGTGTCGTATCTAGGAAACCTATCTAACCAAGGTCACAGAGATATTGTCTTACATTTTGTGTTAAGGATAGAAAAACGATTGGACTTTTATTCTTTAAAACAATAACCATCTACTGGATGCCACAACGGGAGGTTTGGCAGCCTCTGTTCGTGTTCTGGTATCCTGGTTGTGGTAATGACAGGGGGCAGGAGGCTGAATATATTCTTGTCATTTTAACTTATAACTTAGACCCAGCAGCCTACATCATGCCTCCTCCTGAGCAAAGTTCTCAGAAAAGTTCCCTCCTGCCTATTTGCCATCAGTCCCCTCTCTGACCACACCCAGCCTCAGGTATCCATTGACCTGCACATAATTGTTTTTCAGCTTATTGAGTTAAATTTAATTGAATCCTCTAAAACTCCCTGCACATTCCATTTACTTTTTGCCTGAGAAGATGGCACCCTTGATGCTCCTTTGCAAAGAAATGATTTAATTAAAAAAATTGTATATAAAACCACCACATTGTGCCCAATAAATGCATTAATGTACACATCTATGATTTAATAAAAAATTAATTAAAAAAAAAGAAAAGTTCTTTGACTCACCCAGCTTAGTACTTTGAAACTCATCTAATATTATGATAAAGGCAAAATTCAATCAGTAAGACAGCGACTGGCACAAACTCGACCTTTCTGCCTCCCTCCTCCCCTGACCCCCGCCTTGTATCCTGCAGTGCCATCTGAGTACTTGCCAGAAATGCACCGTGCCCTTTGCCTTGACTCATGGCTCCCCTCTCCTCTGCCAGGGCAAGGTAGATTCAGGTTTCTCCTCCAAAATCTTTTCCTCTTCCCTCTTGAGTAGAATTGGATGCACCTTACTCCGTGCTTCCATGGGGCTGAGATCCTGCAGCTGGTCCAGCATTTGTCACATTGTTTTGCATTTAGTTATATTCTTATATAGCCCCTCTCCCAAAGCCAGATTTACACACTTCACATTGGAATCCCCTCAGTATCAGAATTTAATATGCTCTATAAATGTTTTAAATAAGATGTTTGAAACCAACCCTACCGAGAATTCTGAGTGTTCTTAGACATGGCTCTTCTGAAGCAGCTTTAAAGCTTTTAAGTAAAAAATGAGAACTCTCTCCTTTAACCTGTGTGGTTTTAGAAATGCCCCATCTGGCAGTCCTCTCAGCCTTCTGTTCACAGCATGTGCTTTTTCCTCACTATTGTAGACTTTCCCTCTACTTAAAATTTTTAGCATCCAGTGTAAAGATTATTATCACTTTCTCCCTGCTCTGGAGCAAAGTTTTCTCAGAAACATGTAGAGCATAGCTGACTGCATCCAAACCCTCGCTCTTAGTTGAAACCAAAAAACACATTTTTCAAACATGATTTTGATTTTCTTTCCTGCCTCTTGCTTCTCTGCCTGATAGCTTAATCCAATTTAAAAGGCTTTACATAAGAACTAGGTCTCTTGATTTAGCTAAATGTAAGAGAAAAAACACCAAGCATTTATTTATCCTATTCTTACAACTGACTTTGATAAAGATCAGAGATTAACACTGAGCTCCTGTTGAGTATTGACAAATCTGCTCAGCATTTTCTAAAAGAATATTTAGGTCTTCTAAAAAAAAAAAAAGACTTTTTTTCTCTGCAAGGCTTATGAAAGAAGTTAGAGATCAACAATTAATGTTTTGTACTCTAGAAGGACCTAAAATACTCATTTAAAATTCTTGAAGGAGACAAAAACCTTGAAAGCCTTCCTTGGACAAATTGGACAAATTTGAGATGCTGTCCTTGGCCTAGTGAGGTCTGGCAAGAGGGTACCCAACGCCTGCTTCATTCTCAGCCAGGTGACCAGGCACAGATAAGACCTTGAACGATTTCTTCTGCCCGTCCCTGAGCAACCCTTATACCCAGTACCCTACAAAAACCATATGCAGTTCATTCTTTCCAACTCCAGGGATGTTTCCAGGTTCTGTCTCCTCCATCCCTTGGTCTCACATCTTACTCTCAGTCTTCTCCCTGGTATCCTTCCTGCTGCCTCTTACCTAGATTCTGTTCTTGCCCCAGCCCTTTCATTTTTAAACTCTGTGGATGCTGTACCCGGCTTTTGAATTGACTTCTCTCCAAGATGTCGCCCAACTTGGCTCCCCTAGACACAGATCCTGCAAGGGTCCCTCAGACCATTGCTCAGCCCCCACTGAGAGCCCCAGGCCTACTCAGCTTTGATGGGGGAGAGACACAGACTTGCCTGGCCTGTCGGCATCATCCTTCTCATTGTTAAGACAGTACCATGTGGCTAATACTCGTTTCTCCATTCCTGCCTGTGCCTAGTCCCTATAACCAGCTGCGTAGAAGAATCTGATACTCAGCTCTCCTCTTCTAATTCCTGGTCTTGGTTCTTACCTTCTGCTATGGCATCTCAGTAGCTGTCACTGTTGGTGGCTGGTTTATTTGGCCCTCATAGGTTGAGAGCAGACCCGAGAGATGGTCTGAGCATAAGCCCTTATAGAGGATCTTCTACATCAGCGGTTCTCAACCTCTGGATCGCGACCTGCAGGAACTGTAATAAAGGGCACAGCATTAGGAAGGTTGAAAACCACTACATAAACATTGCACTTAAAATCTACATAAACATTGCACTTAAAATCTTTCTACATAAACATTGCACTTAAAATCGTTCTACATAAACATTGCACTTAAAATCTTTGTGATACCTTTAATATACCTAAAGAAATTATTTTTCAGCCTTTTTTTTTTGTGAATTACCACAATTTCTAAATGAACAAAAAAGATAAGACTAATCACAATGTCACTTGGAACTGTATCAAAACTACATTTCTTCTTTCGTTGCTTTTTTCCTTTGTCCTCCCAGCTCACTCTTCTTATTTCCCAACTTTCTTTTCAGAAGGGTAAAAATATTGGTCTTTAGGAAATAAATACTTAGTTTGCACACAAAAAAATTTCATGAAAACTCAACTGAGGAGATACAAAGAGTCAGTAACTCTAGTTTAATGCTCCTGTCAACCAACTTTGATAAACACTAGAATGCATCCTGATTCTTCCAGGGGATACTGGCATCCCTAAATTGCTCTTTGTATTGGTATTTCTTTTACACCATCAAAATGAAGTATATTCTTCCTGGATAGTCCTTTAAGTGGTAGTGAAAAGAAGTGTGACTTTCTCCTAGTGGTTCCTGAGAAATCGGTGTCTTTTAGCATAGATAGCAGAATATTTCAGAGCTCTTAATTTAAACTGTTGGATTGATTAAATCTCACATTACACAGAGAATGTTATTTCTCATATTTATGCCTTTATGTATTTAACTGTTACAGAGAATGGGGTCTCCTGAGGAGTTAATATTTAACTTCCAGTAAACTGAATATATTCTTAAATCCCCCAGAGGAGGAGTAAATCTGTGTGGAGTAAATCTGATAAGTTTTCTTGCAAACAAATGGTCGCTTGGTGATTTATTTATTTTTGACAAATGCAGATTTTCACATAGCCCGTTTAAAAGAAATTAAATGCACCAGGAGTTAAATATTTCATGCATTACTCTGCTGCTTTGCTGGTAAATCCTTTGTAGTACAAAATGCATATCAGTGAGTGACTGAGATTTGTTCTTTATACAACATAGCTTCTGGCTGGAAAATGAAGGATTCTAGCTATTTGGTTTATGATAATATACCTTCCCTAGCACTGATGGCAAGTGGAAAATAAAATTCTTCATGTCACGTCAGTTTCTTTCACATTTTCATGGTTCTGTTGTGATTATAGACAGCCTGAATACCTTGGCAAAATCTATTCTGAAATGTTGCTGTGAAAATTATAGTAATCTGTGGCATGGCGAGTGATGTTCCTTGTGCCTCTCCCAACCCCACACCCAGACCCATGGTTTAGGGAAAGCCCAAGTTATGGAAAAGAATGATTCACAAATGCAGCTGAAAGACAGAGGAGGTGGTTCAGTCAACCAGCACCCACACGTCCATCAACTCTTGTTCCCACCATCATCCAGCCCATGACTCACCACTGAGATGCGACAGTAAGGCAGCCATCCTGTAGGATGTCACTTCTGAAACTTCCCAGAAAAGGCACTTCAGATTTGCTGTGGGCAGGGCATGCTCTCAGAGGCAGAGAGAACAGGGCTCACTAAATCCTCCACACGTGTCACTTCCGGATGGAGAGTGGAACCCCAATGTGGGGGCAGTAGCATGGATGAGATACAAGCTGTATTGTTTTAAGCACTGAGGCTTCTGGGTTAATTTCTGACCACCGTGTAGGTGAATTCTCTCCCAGCTCACTCTTCACCCTGTACTACCACCCTGCCTGGCCCATTAGGAAGAGAGCTCACATTGATATTTTGACCTGTGTATTACATCCTGATGCTGAATGGTGTCTACTGTTCAGCAAGAATAATAAGGTTTATCTTTGAAATGTGATGTAATTTTTTACAAAAGTGACAAGCCTTCCAGGCATTCCAAAATGCTGTTTCCTACTATTTCATGGCTGCTGTTTAGCCTTGTGTTTTTTTTCTTGACAAGTAGATAAGGGGTAGCATGTTTAGAATACCAATATCCTATATGGCTTTTTTTTTTTTTTTTTTTTTTTTTTTTTTGCCTAAGTTTTTAATAAGCTGTCTCTTATCCTTACATCTTTTCAATGATAGTTATAGAAATCTCAGTTTATAGGAAGAGAAATAGAGTCAGAGCTTGTTTCAGTGATTCTACAAATGTTTCTAAATATATTACTCTCGAGACATGTTCTCTGGATCAAATTTCCATCTCTCAGATTTCAGCTTTAGAGCAGTTTCTTACTTTCCATTTTTAAAAATTGGAGCTTTGTTTCTATTTTATAATCAGAAGGGAGTCAGTTGGGAAGTGGACCTTGTGATAAAGGAATAGGCCTATCTGGCTTATCTCCTCCCGCCTTTTTCAGACTCCCTGTGTGGCTGGAGAAGGGGCGTAACCGAAGCTGGGGCTGAGCTCTGTTGGAATCCTAGTATGATTCATGGACATGGGGAGGCTGGCTGGGGTAGACCAACAACATTGCTCTCTCACCCTGTTCTCTACCTTAATTTTTTACTTTTCTGCATTACAAGTAAATTGATATAATGCCTAAGACAAAGTTAGGCATAATCCACAATTATTTTGGTATAAATCAAAATAATGGTCAATGTTCTCTGTCTTCTATTTATTCTGAGTATAATTTTTGTCTGAGAAACGTAACTTCCATGTGTGTCCTTTGGCTACACCAACATACATATACTTATATATATATATATATATGTACGTGTTGGCACATATGTATATATAAATACACATACACACACTTACACAGAAATGTATTTAGAAAAAGCCCAAGATAATAGGTGGAAGAAAATCTGCATCACCAGACTACTTATTCAGCTAGAATTCCTGTGGTTCTAGCCATGATTTTCTAAGGACTCTTGTGCATTTGGATCATCATGGCTATATAACAAAACCATTCTAAAATTTTGTGACTCATTTGTTTATTTCTCATAAATCCTGGGGGTTGACAGGATTGTTCTTCAGTTGCATGAAGTTTAACAAGTCACTTCCTCACTGAGTCTGAGAGCTCCCAGGGTCTCCTTGCACTGGCCTCTGATCATCAGTCGTATGCCTCATATATCCCAGTGAGAACCTCATTACAAGAGCATAAGCCCCGGTGGGCAATGCTCACCCTGCCCCTGCTTACATAATATGTGCTAAAATCTCCTTGGCCAAACCATGTGACATGCCCAAAGGTCAGACCTATTGTGATAGGGCAGTATACAAGAGGTACTGGGACACAAGCTTTCTAGATGCTGCCAATATAACAGTCTAGCTACCGTGTTAATGAAGAAGGATTACTGTAGAATACACAAGGCAGGAGAAACACAGGAAGACTTCTTAACCACAATCACAGTTCTGGCAAACCTCATAGAGAATTGGAATATTGTTTTGGATAATGACAGATTGAGAGGCCTGGTTATCATAGTACAAGAGTAGTAGATGTTTGCTATCAACTGTCTGGTGCCAAGGTCACTCAGCTCCTCTCTGTCTCTGCCTCTATGTGTCCTTTGCTGCCCACAGGCTTCATTCTGCTCTTGGCACCTCATATCCTCTGCTTGCTCATGGATTCTCATGCTGTCTTGCCTCTGTTTGACCTTTGGCCTTTGTTCCTGCTCCAAACTGCTGACTCACTCTTTCACCCTCCCCATGAGAAAGGAATCTGTGGCTACTTAGTTGGTCACTCTTCAGTCTCTCTCAAGTAGCCACGTCATCTCCCTGGCTCTATGTGGCTGCCTGCCTTTGTTCAGACACCCACCGTGGTTCTTCCAGGCTCTGTCAGGGTAGTGAGGTCAACACAGAAAGAAAGATGTGAACATGGCAGGCGTTCAGGGTAGAGAAGGCTCCTCCCCTTTCTGTTCAGCTAATTGTGATTGGATTGGGAAATAAGGATGAGGAAGGACATTCCTGCCTTTTTCAAAGAAATACTCCATTTCTCTCTTACTCTAATCATCCTTCCATTTCCAAGAAGCTCTCTCATCCTGGAAGCTGATCCTGATACTTGTCATCAGATAGCTGTCTGAACAAGCATGGGACAGGTGCTAACCTTGGTCACAATCACTATTAGTCTGACATGTGTGGACTTTTCGTTAATGGTGCTTTATCCTTTGTCTGAGGTCTCTGAATTATGTCATTGTCTCATATTTTACTATTTTCTTTCTTGTAATTGCTGTCTAAGTAAAAGAGGTATGAAAAGGCCAGCATCCATGTAATTTTGCATGCTGAAAAGGGCTAGATTTCATTGAAAGGTGCTGGAATTTTTGATGATCTAACATCAATATCCAAAAAGCTATAGAAAAACATTTTAAATCTAAAACATCCTTAAACTGTTGTTTCATATATTTTTGTGTTTCTTTATGCATGAATCTATCTCCAGAAGGATTTAAAAGTTTTATGACTGCTTCCCAAGGGAGAAATTGGGTTTTGGTTTGCTTACTTTGTATAATATGGTCGTTTGAACTTTATGAATATTTTACCACCTGTGTATATTGCCTGCTTTTTAAGATTAACTTTTTAAAGTATATCCTAACTTGCTGTTCCCCACCAGAGGGGCCAGCATATGGTACAATTACAGACAGCTCTATTTCCATGAAATCCAGTGGGAAGGAGCCCCTGAAGTTGTGCTGTGGGCAACACTGTGAAGACCTGTTGATACTCAGAAACCATTAGTGCTTTTCTTTTCTGGCATTAATGACTAAACTTGGTTGTTCTGTTTGTTTTTTGTATAATTGCAAAGTTAAAGGATATAGGAGGGAGAGCAGTGCTAGGGACCTCTCAGGGCCTAGCCATGTGAGAAGGCTAAGAGGTCCAGAACTCTTCAGAACGGGAGCTCTCGATCCGAAACTTCACTGTAGCCTTAATGTAACTTCAAGTGCCATTGAGTTATGTTTGAAGACGCTTTCTCAGAGTCCATATGAAGGGATGTTCCTTTAAGATCCTCCGAACTGATTAGTAAACTAGTCATTCAGAAGGCAGACGCTGCAAGCAGAGTCTGGCTCTCTCCGGAATTTCTTAGAAGGGGCCTTGGAAGTGGAACGTAAGATAAGTTAATGTGCATTTCAGTTACATGTTGCACCTGTTTTCTCAGATAAATGGCTGAATAAGTTTTTGGGGTTGCTCTGTATGCTTTCTTTGTACTCTTATCATATAAATTACTGGCTGCCAATTAGTTTTAATATTAGAATGTGTACGTGCAGAACTTAGTATTGTTAAGAGTATATAAGCTTGTAAGAAATAAAGTTAGGGGCTGTCTGCCTGAATGAGTAGCAGTCTCCCCTCTTACAAGCATTTCAGTGTAGACTTTTCCTCTGTGGCACTGATTCACGCAACACTTCACATATCGTGCATGTGTCCTTAAGCAAGGTGCCATCCCGCACCTTGGATTCCTTATAAGTTGGGGAATGTGCAGAATTTACATTCTGGGATTGGTGGGAAGATGAGATAAATTAATGCTGGAGGAGGCCTTGTTCATGGAAGGGGCTCACTGCATCATAGACATTGTGACTGGTTTTTTCTTCTCATTTGTTAAATAAATTTAATACCTGCTTTCCTAAGTTCTGGGTTTTTATAAATATCAAATAACACACGTATGGTGTTCTGAGAAGTGGTATTTTGAGCTATTATCAGGATGTGTTCAGTTGTCTGTTATTTCAGTAAAAGCTACCTGCTAAACGTTCACCTTTCCTAGGTGAACAGATTCTAGTTGCCAGATTGTTTATAGAAACTCTACAGTTGGAGATTCCTTTGTACCAAGGAAATTAGAAACATTTTCCTTAAAGCTTTATATAGTTTGCCTTATTGTTTGATCATTTTACTCTCTATAGTCCTATAATCCCAAACTACTTTTTCTGAGGTACCCTTGTGGTTATATAGTTGTATAGATATCACTGTGATTTTGTTCATTAATTATTAATAGTTACTATTTGTCTCTAAGCTTTCCTCCACACTCTCAGATTCAAAGTCTGTGATTGGAGAGTGCAAGCATGCGCTGGGAATGGGCATTCATGTGCTTATTCCTCAGGGTAAATATTTAAAATATAAAAAGTGACCATCCCCAAGTTGACTGCTGAAAAATGTCTCACACAGTCAAGATGATGTCACACCCACTCAGTCGTCCGGTCAGTGAGGCCAGCCACCGATGGGTCACAGAACAATAATTAGTGTGTCAAAAGGCGTCCAGTCATGTAAGCATATTTGTTTATTGGCTTGGAGAGTGTAGGTGGCATTATGTGTGCAGTTTGTGTTGCACCCCCCCATGTCAGAATGCTGGAAAACACAGAGAAGAATGAAATGACAGCAACACAGGGAGAGAACTGATTTAACTGGTTTCTTTTTTCACTAAACCAATTTCATCCTTCATTTGAGAGAAAAAGAAAGATTTTATTTTCTTTCTAAGGACAAGATTTCTTAAGTAAGCAACAGGAGAGCTGCTTTTCTTAGACTTGATGTGGAAACTTCAGGCTTTCCTTTTGAAACATCCAGCACATTCTGTTGGGGAACGTTTGCTCTATGATTTAATATGAAGGAAGGAAGGAACCCTCAAATGGCATAATGATGACCAGTTGACTGAAGAGGGGAGCTTTCTTCACTTTCTGTTTCAAAGGTCCTTTAGGTAACATCTGAAAAGTTGCTTCGAATGAAGTTAAATGAAATGAAATATGAAAGGGCTTGACTGTTTATCATTATTCTCGTTCACTTTAACAACATATGTGAATTTCAATATTAGAGTGATTTATTTTCATAAGATGAACCTGCCATTGGTCCCATTCATGCATGTTTTAGAATGTCTATGGCAACTATCTTTTTGCAAATTACAGGTAGTATTATAGTAACATACTAATTAGCCTTTACTAAAAGTGATCCTGCTATTTCAAATTGGGATTTTATTCATTGCAGTGTAATTACATAACAATTTAGTTCCAGTTCCTGATTCTCACTTAGGGAAGAATGACCATCATTCTCTAAGGTGAAGTACAAGGCACATGGGCTCCAGTGGGACAGGGCGTTGACATCAATGCTGGGAGTGCAAAGCAGCGCTTTTTCTCTGCACAATGTACAGAGTACATTACTCTTGCTGACAGAAAGCTCAGTCTTCAGGAGCTGTATTTGATTTTCAGTTTGACTGAGTGCTGGGGACTTACTGCTGTCCTTACATCCTCGGATTTTCACCTCTGAGGCCATCCGTAGGAGGAGTGGGTAATTCTCCATGGGCAGGAGTCAGAGGGTAGGCTGAACCATTGCTTTGTCCGCCCCTCAGAAACCTACTCTAGAGGCAATTTGTAGCTAATATGCAAGTTAATTTAAACTTCTGAAGAGAGTCATCTTCAGCTATCCCTGTTCACGACCTCCCAGAAGTATGAGGATTTATTTACTCATCTCTAAGTAAGTTCTCTCTCAAATTTTCTTAAGATTTTGGTTTTTTTCTTTATAAAACACCATGATTTAATGTGCAGTGTTTTATGCTCTGCATATTCTAAAAAGTAAAGAAGGTTGATTGACACTTTTTTTTTCCTTAAATGAAGCTGTCTAATGATTTTCTCTGTTATGAAGGATGAATATTTTAGGCATCCAGGCAATCTAAATGAAAGAAGAACTTGTTTAAGTTCTTACAGGTATTACAACTTATTGATATGAAACATGAAAGGGCTTTACTGTTTATCATTACTCTGGCTCACTTGGAAAATATATTCAGCCCTTACTTGGAAAGCTTGGCAATTAAATTGAATGAGCTTGTTTGGTATGATGCAGGAATCAGACAGGTAGGCTATTTCCTCAGGGTTTGGCTCTGAGGTTTTCTCTTCATACGTATAATACATTGGATCACCTTGTTTTAGTGCTATTTCTGTTACTTATTTTTATTTTCTCTGAAGTTTTTGAGTGAATTCTGAATTAACATTTCAATAGAGGAGTCATGAGAGATCTAAGTAAATTTTATTAAAAGCTATAGATGTGTTTTGCATATCCCAAAAAGACTGGTTTGTATTTTGGTAGGGAGTATTGAGTGAGCTTTTGCATCTGCTTCTTGATGCTTAGTGGACATAAATGTTTGTATTTCAGAGTACGGAAAGACAAATTTCCTGGCTCTTAAATGAAACCACAAAATAAGGATGTTTTATTCACACTATAATTCTTATACGAGTATAATATTCACATGTAGCATGTTTTTTTTTTTAATTTGTTTTGCAAATAGTATCCTACTACAATTTTAACCATGTTCTAATCAGAACTCAATAGCTAGCAAAATACATGAGGAGGAGCATTTGATATTTTGTTTGATATTTCTTTTATACATTTAAGCTCAGGCAGGATCTTACAACTAATTTGGCCATATTGACAAGGTTTTGGTTTTTAAAACATAAATATAAATAATATCAATATAGCCTTGAGAAGACCATGGTCAGATCATCCACCTGAATACAACTTCAACTCCAAAGATCTTAAGCCTCCTTTTTTTTTCTCTTTCCTCCTTTCATTCATTTTTTTCCCCTGAAAATATTTATTTATTCCCCACCATGTGCCAGGCACCAACATGGGCACTGGGAATGCAGTGGGGCACAGGACAGATATAGTCTCTTCCCTGAGGAGACTTGCAGTTTAGTGGGAAAGATGAACATAATAGAAATAAACAACTACACAAAAAAAATCTCTGTTCTGTTTATGCTCACGTTCTCCATTGTGCAGTGAACACTTCCAGGGACAAGCACAGTATATTAGGTGATGGAAGAGAGACCCAAAGATGAGAGAGACGCAGTCCTTGCCAAAGGAGTAGAGGAGAGCACATGTTGATATACATATAAATGGTCTATTTATTTATATATCTACCTATATAATGTATGTGATATTTAAAACAAGGAATTTCATGAATTCAGAGATGGTAGTGAAATGACTTCTATTTAGGGTGATCAGCTAATATTTCTTGGATGTGATCTTTTAACTGATTTCTAAAAATAAATTGGACTTTGATAAGAAAATATGGTGGACAAGGTATTCTAGACAAAGAAAGTAGAATAAGCAAGAAGGTAGGAAAATGTGAGGCATACTGAAGCATCAACACAAGAAAGAAAACAGAAACGAATCTTTAAACAACTACAAAAAATAATTATATGGGGCAGTGCCTGTGGCTCAAGGAGTAGGGCACCAGCTGCATATACTGGGCGTGGCAGCTTCAAGCCCAGCCCCGGCCAAAACTGCAAAAAAAAAAACAAATAAAATAAAAAAATAATAATTATAGAAATAGAAGAAAAGTAAGATTTGTAGAATAAATTGAGGTTTATAAATCTGAAAGCACTGTGGTTTTCGAATACTTATTTAAGGATGTAGTAGAGCCAGGGGTGGCGAACACGCGGCTAGAGCCGCATGCGGCTCCCGGCCAAAATGAATTTCGGCTCTTTGCCTCTTATCATTATTTGGTATACTGTGGCTCTTTGCCAAGTTTGGATTTTGTTATGCTGCTTCTGAGGAGGGACCTCTGAGGAGCGATCTCCGAGCGCGTAGTCGAACTTGTTCGCCACCCCTGTAAGTAGACTCTTTATAAAATAGATCAAATATGGCTACTACCAATATTTAACCAAAGAAGACTGCTTAGAAGGAATAAATAAATCTATTCTATTAAGGAGGGTGACCACAGAGAGGAAGGCCTGGTCTGTTGTTATAGTCTAGTGAGGGATGAAGAAGACCTAAATTGTTGGTGTTCAGATGGTAAATCAGTGTTTCAGGTCTGAAGCAAATTTGCGACAATGTCCTGAACTTTCCCAGAGATAATCTCTGGAATGGAGAAGCCATTAGACCTCTCCATGAAAGTGATCCACTTCCTAAGTGGTTTGAAAGCCAAGTTTTCCTGACCTACATGATAGTCTCTGAGCACTTGCAACACAAATTCCATTTAAAATGGAAAAACCGTAAGGACAGTAAAGAAGATAGGTTTACTGTGACATCACCACATATACGTATTTCTGAACTGATTTAGCTGATCTATGAATAAATGATTATTCCAGCCTTGAGAGTTAAATATTTAAAAGTTAGCTTTCTTTTAGAGTTCATGTATAATACAGGGCTGATTT
The DNA here is from genome assembly GCA_963574355.1 of Loris lydekkerianus. Classification (NCBI taxonomy): domain Eukaryota; kingdom Metazoa; phylum Chordata; class Mammalia; order Primates; family Lorisidae; genus Loris; species Loris lydekkerianus. The sequence continues at coordinate 4,678 of CAUYPK010095652.1, read as the reverse complement.
CCTGTGCTACAGACTTCTGTTCTTCGTTTCCTGCTTTTTAATACCTTATAATTATTATTCTTACTCTATCCTTTTTCAGTTCCCTGCATGAAAATTATTTAAACGCTGAGCACGAAGGTCCACAAAATCTTTTGTGAAAGAAGAAAAGGAAATTCAGTTTGTGGGTCTCAGCAGGAGTTAAGCTAATGCAGCTTAAAATAATGCCGAGAAAGAAGCGCTTATCTGCAGGCAGAGTGCCCCTGATTCTCTTCCTGTGCCAGATGATTAGTGCACTGGAAGTACCTCTTGATCGTAAGTATTAACATTTTAAAGCTGGAGTCCAAGCCTCCTGGCATTCACTGTCACTCTGAACCTTCTGAATGAAGGTGTCTGTGTGATACTGAAAAGCTAATCAAAATTAATTTGGCTTTTACCTTCACCACCTGGTGTTTTTAAAGACTCACACCATAGAAATGGCCATTGAAATGGTCAGATGCACTGTTGCTCCCCTCTGTTTTTCCATTTCATTCTGCCGTCAGGTGCCTTTTGTGTGAAATGGTGGGGATGGCCTGAGAAGGAATGAGTTGTTCCATAGCTAGGTCCTCTCTTTGATAAAGCAGACCTGCAAGAAAACTAGATGGACCACTTTAAAAGGATCATGGAGACATCCTGGGCCCCCCTTGCCTCCCCCTCTAGTGCTCCTCAAAGATGGGGCGTTGCTCTCTCTCTGACAGCCTTATACCCCTTGGAATCCTCAGACCACTCATAATTCATTTCTCTTGGCTCAACCCACATTTCAGTTTCTACTTTTGAATCTTAAATATGAGTCTAGAACTGGAACACAGACCTTATTTAGACCCTAGCAAATAGTATAATTTGGTTTAAACCAAGATACAGATTTTGAGGATGAAACAAATAATCTACAAAAACACTGTCATGGAACAAACAATAGCTACGGTGTTCACCCACTCTTTTCCTAATACATAGTAAAATATATATACGCTATACTCTCCATGGTCTGGGTGGCCTGACTGTGAAAACTAAAGATAATGCCGGGTTCCAACTAGTCACTTTTGCTACACTGGAAAGCAGAATTTCAAATCTGGACAATCACTATACTTCAGAATTGATTTCTCTTTATCCCTAATGGCATGACCTCTTTAAATCCATTAGCTTCCTGAATAGAACATCTGCTTGGCAAGCTTTCCAAGGTACAAAGAAGATAGTGCTTTCCTAGGGCTGTTCAATTGTTGGGATGTGGTTTTTTTTTTTGCCATAGAGGTTGCAATTGCCAATGGGAAGACATTAAGAAGAAGTGTGGTTTGCCTCAGTCATTGTTAACTTCCTTCACTATGTTCCTATAGTTAAAAACACAATAAAATGCAATTATTTTCTTATTTTGAAAAAATATGTATTCAATGACCTTAATTTCAATTTTCAAAATTATGTATGATTGCTTAAGCCCATTGAATTAAGACAGCCTAAGTGAGCCTTTGCCCTGACAGATGCACAGGAGAGGAAGAAAAGCACTTGAGAAAAATGCTTTTGTTCTCTCTTGTGTTAAATATATTCCCTTGGACTGCTCAATCTAACAATCAGAGGGAAACAGTCACCTATGGCTAACTCAATTATTGCTGCTAATAGAGAAGAGGCGTAACCATGATGAAAAGAAAGTCAGGGATAACTCAGGCACTCCTGCGTTAACCCTCTCAAGTAGTAACAATAGCCGGCACTGTGGAATGATTTGAATCGCGTGCTAACGTAATTTCTTCCCTATCCCTATTTCTTACACCCTTTCTCCGGTACATGAGTGACTCCTTGGCGTGACCACCAGCAACCCATGCATGCCTGAGGAATTCTGAAGCATAAATATGCTAACAGTCTAAAAAGTTCCTTTACTGACTCGGAGGTTAGCCATAGAAATATAAAAATCTAAAATCAGTGCTGGACTTAGGCTGGATGGAGCATTGTCATTGTAACAGTGTCCCATTGTTAGGTATTATTGCCCTACACATAGTGATGTCTGAGATAATAGGATCAGACACTACATGGTATGCGACAACTCAAATTAATTGTAGATTTCAACTATTTTTCAAATTGAACATAATTACTTATCCGGGGCAACATGTATGGAATAGAATTAGCCGGTCCTATTCCTGGAAGAATCTTTTTTTTCCTACAACATTGGTTTTGTTCTTCCGCACTGCTGGAGGAGTAAACAAAACCATTAATGTGGGTTTCTTTCTCTCTTCCAACTTCACAGCCTCAATGTGCACTATGCAGGTTTTTTAGGTGACATCAAATAGACTAAATGTCTTTTATCTGTAGGGTTCTTCTCACTAACATCTGATTTTCTTTAATCCTTTTTGCCCACTCACCTGCTGATATTGATGTGGAAAAAGCAAAACTTCTTGAAGACTGTAAGTGTCTTTCTATAAATTACTAGGCAGTGTGAAAATTTGACCATGTCTTTGTGGGTTTTTTTGAATTAATACTGTGACTTAAGTGCACAATTTCATGTTTGGTGCGAGTGCCTTTTTAAGCATGTGTATTCACTATAGATAGGCGTTGCATTTAAATACCAAAAAAAAAGCAAATGTAAGCTAAGATATTATCTGCAAGAATTCTGAAGACCAGGGTATTGTTCTTCCTTTCACCAGTATGCTGCTCTACTAACTTCCAAGCTTTATTCACATCTGATGTAACTCAATGAGAAAATTCTCGAATTTTAGAGAGAATAATTATCTGGTTCTACATCCTATGATATGCTTTTTAGAACAAAGATAAGTCTTTTGGTGTCTTTTAGAAGGTGGGTGCTCAGCAGCTTTGCCCAAGTTGGCAGCTGTGTGTCTCTCAGACGTCTTCAACCTTCAATATATTTAATACAAGAGAGAGTGTGTAGTGTTTTGAGGCATCATAAGTAGAATAACCCCACAAAGTTGAATTGAAGAGTGCACAAGACAAGCAGCTTCCACTCACATAGTTTCTGAGCGACTTGCTCTAGGCATCTATATTCTTACTAAAAAATAGCCAAGTTTCAGGCATTTGAAATTTTCTTTGGATTAACCAGGAAAATTATGTAAAACCACTTTTCCCCTTAGGACTGCAACACGTTAGTTAATTGTGTTAACTATGCACTGTTCAGAGGTACATCTAGAAGGTAAACTCCCAGCAGTTAGGAGCAGCATCTACGCCAGCCCAGCACAAGAATAGAAGCTCTGTGTTTGAAACCAGCAAATCTGCACCTCTGTCACTCCCAGAAATGCACAAGGAATTAGGCTATGGCACTCTTAAGAATCTCTGTTCCTAGGTGGCACCTGTGGCTCAAAGGAGTAAGGCACCAGCCCCATATGCCCAAGGTGGTGGGTTCAAGCCCAGCCCTGGCCAAAAAAAAAAAAAAAGAGAGAGAGAATCTCTGTTCCTGCTGCCTATGTCCACTGTTCCCTGGGTATAGGATTCCAGGCTTCCTTCTATTGTCCCAAACTCTATACTCTCAAAGCCTAAAGGATCATTCATAGGTGAATTTTGTCCAAATAAAAATGATTATGTTAATAATTTTAAAACAGTTGATATCATTGAACTGTTATAGCATTGGCTTGTGCTAAGAATTTTAAGCAAATTATTTTCTTAATCCTTCTAGCAGTTGGCGGTAGATACTACTTTTATTTTATTTATTTATTTATTTTTTTCTGCTCTGAATCTGTTATTGCTATTCAAGAGTAAGAGAGACACGATCATTAAGAAGCAAATTGTAGGTCGGTGCCTGTGGCTCAAGCGGCTAAGGCGCCAGCCACATACACCTGAGCTGGTGGGTTCAAATCCAGCCCAGGCCAGCCAAACAACAATGACAACTACAACCAAAAAATAGCCAGGCGTTGTGGCAGGCACCTGTAGTCACAGCTACTTGGGAGGTGGAGGCAGGAGAATCGCCTGAGCCCCGGAGTTGGAGGTTGCTGTGAGCTGTGATGTCACAGCACTCTACCCAGGGTGACAGCCTGAGGCTCTGTCCCCCTCTCCAAAAAAAAGAAGTGAATTGTCTAAGTCAGTGGTTCTCAACCTTCCTAATGCTATGGCCCTTTAATACAGTTCCTGTCGTGACCCACAGGTTGAGAACCACTGGTGTAAGTGATAAACCACTCAAGTGATTTCTGCATATTCAGAAGCATAAGTCGTGTGGTTTGGAGCAGGATGTAAACATCACATACTTACTGGCCAACTTCTGGTTTGATTTTTTTTTTTTTTTTTTTTTTGAGACATAGTCCCAAGCTGTTGCCCTGGGTAGAGGGCATCATAACTCACAGCAACCCCCAACGTGGGCTCAAGCGATCCTCTTGTCTTAGTTTTTCTATTTTTAGTAGAGATGGCATCTTGCTTTTGCTCAGGCTGGTCTCAACCTTGTGAGCTCAAGCAATCCACCCACCTCAGCCTCCCAGAGTGCTAGGATCGCAGACGTGAGCCACCGCGCCCAACCTGATTCTATTTTTTTTTTCTTTTTTTTTAATCTTTTTTTTTTTTTTTATTAAATCATAGCTGTGTACATTAATGCAATCATGGGACACCATACACTGGTTTTATAGACCATTTGACACATTTTCATCACACTGGTTAACATAGCCTTCCTGGCATTTTCTTAGTTATTGTGTTAAGACATTTATATTTTACATTTACTAAGTTTCACATGTACCCTTGTAAGATGCAC
>CAUYPK010095647.1:0-39537 GCA_963574355.1 Loris lydekkerianus | reverse complement strand
AAGGAGGGAAAGCTAACATAGTCAGAAGATTCTATTGAAATAAGTGATTAAAAGGAATATATTTGGTATACCATGGAATATTATGCAGCCTTTAAGAAAGATGGAGACTTTACCTCTTTCACGTTTACATGGATGGAGCTGGAACATATTCTTCTTAGCAAAGTATCTCAGGAATGGAAGAAAAAGTATCCAATGTACTCAGCCCTACTATGAAGCTAATTTATAGCTTTCACATGAAGGCTACAACCCAACTATAGCACAAGACTATGGGGAAAGGGCCAAGGAAGGGGAAGGGAGGGGGAGGCTATGGCGCATCTTAGAATGGGTACAGGCAAAACTTACTAAAGGCAGAATACAAATGTCTACATAGTAACTAAGAAAATGCCATAAAGGCTACATTGAACAGTTTGATGAGAATATTTCAGATTGTATATGAAACCAGCACATTGTACCCCTTGATTGTACTAATATGCACAGCTATAATTTAACAATAAAAATTAAAAAATAAACAAAAAAAGGAATATATTTGGAAAGACTACTAAGAATAAAAAGGGGGAAAAAACACACACACACAAGCTGCCCTTGCCAATGTCCCATCAGCCAAGATGAGATAAGAGACACATGGGGCAGAAATGATGTAGCCAAGGCCAGTAATCCCGGCCAGACCATCTCCAGAAAATATCTATTTTTAAAAGCACGTTCCATTTCATCACATTTCAGGAAAACAAAGAAGAGACCTTGAGGGGCAGACAAGCAGGCTCCAGAGCGACGTGCAGCATGTGTGCTTGGGCAGCAGCGGCTAATCTGAAAAATTCAGACCTCCAGTGGTAGACGGGGCTCCAACACCCAGCCACCCTCAGCATGCAGCCCAACAAAGCACCAATTTTCATATTTCCTAGGGGCCTGCTGAGCTCCCCACTTCTTAGTTTAAATGGAAACTGTCAGACGGGATTTTGTGCAAACATGCATTCTTCCTTAGGGGCAAACATTTTAAGTCTACAACGTGTTCTTTCATTTTCCAAGAGCTTTTTGTCAGTCGGGACTACATCAAAGATGAGAGAGGCCAGGGGGCAACACCAGAGAACAGAGCGAATGCAAAGTGCAGGAAGAGCAGAATGAATTACTAGGCAGCAAAATGCAGCAGGAGCCTATTTGTTCAGCCCCCCCCCAGGTCATGACCTTGGTGGGGTCTCCCTGGGAGAGAAGCTCTGCTCCCCGCTTCTCCCACAGTTCCCGCTTGGATGTCCCCGTCTAGGCTAGCACGCCTTGCCTCTGGTGACCTGCAAGGTCTTGGAGAGGGAAATGGTATGAAGAATGTGCAAAAAACCACGAAGACAGAGAACAGAAGAATTCCCCTGTGAGTGTGATTAAGTAAGAAGGGAGTTGAAAGTATTGCTAATATTCACCAGGCAGAGCTATTGAACATAGTTTTAGATAATGATACTCACTTTTCTGGGTTTATTTTAAAGGGCCAGCCACTTTTTCATTCCAAGACCCTTCACTGGAGCCACTTAGCCACTTAAGATAGTCTCAAAAGGCAGATAAGGGCTGGTCTCATGCCTGCAATCCTAGCACTCTGGGAGGCCGAGATGGGAGGATCACTTGAGCGTAAGAGTTCAAGACCAGCCTGAGCAAGAGTCAGACCCTGTCACTACAAAAAACAGAAAAATTACCCACACATTGTGACACGTGCTTGTAGTCCAGCTACTCGGGAGGCTAAGGCAAAAGGCTCACTTGAGCCCGGGAGTTTGAAGTAGCAGTGACCTATGATGACACCACTGCAATCTAGCCCGGGTAAGCAGAGGGCAAAGCTGTATAAAAGAAAAACAGAAAAGAAAGAGAGAGAGAGAGAAAGAAAAAAGAACGTAGGAAGGTACCCAAATCTTTCTTCAGACCAACACGGGATGCCGAGCAAATGGAATTCTGAAGTAAGGGCATCTGTGAGGACTATCCCAGCCCCTGTCAATAAATACACCTTCCTCTCAAGATTCCTGCATTAAACCTAATAAAATCAAATAATTTTTATTTTATTTTTATTATTATTATTTTTTTTTTTGCAGTTTTTGGCCGGGGCTGACCGCCACCTCCGGCAAATAGGGCCAGCGCCCTACTCCTTTGAGCCACAGGCGCCACCCTCAACTAATATTTTTTTAAGTTCCTGGAGGCGTGTGGTCTTTTGCAACGTGTGGTGTATTTGGGGTGCACACAAGTGTGTGTGCTTGAGAGGAAGTAATAAAGAGACCTCCCTCAAGACAACTGAGGAAGAACAGACAAATTGAAACATTTAGATCTCCAATAGTCTCAGTTCCTCTCTATCTGTACTTCAAAGGGACAGGTAAACATCTGGCCATGAAGAGGGCCCAAAACCCACAGGTAACCTCCCAGAACTAGGCCAAGCAAAAGAACCAACGAAGTCTCTTGACACAAGCTGTCAGAAAAAAAGAAAACAGTCTCAGCATCTCTGTGCCCCTCACTGTCAGGGAAATTGGGGTCTTCTCTGGGTCTCCCAGCTCTGAGCTGGCTGCCCTGGGTCCAGCCTACTCCAGAAGCCCTGTGTGTCCAGCTGTCACCCATGCTGATGGTGCACTCTGTCCACTGGCTCACCACAAAGGCCACTTGTTTCCCATGAGTGCCCAAAACAGTGGCTGAACCAGTCAGCCCAGTTGGGGACTGTGGTCCTGCAGGATGGGCGTGACCTCAGCAGATAATTAGCAAGGCGGTGTTGGGTTACCAGGCTCCTGCAGGTCACCTGCCAGGCTGCAAGACTGGGCAGGATTCCCCCAGAAGGCGTCAGGCAGGGTCAGTTACAGGCTATTTCATCTCTGTCCCTATCTCTACACACCAAGCATTGTACCCTCTGACACTGAGGGAGAAGAAAAGGTGGTCATAAGGAGGCAGCCAGAACTTGTCACATGAGTAATCTGGGCACATTTGGGGGTGGAAGCGGTGACAGTCATCCTAGGGAGTGTTTGGAAATGCATGGGGACAAGGTGTGGTAGACACTACTGGTTCCTGTGGGTGGGGGCCAGAAATGGTGAACATCCTAAAAGCGCAGAAGATCCAAAAGCCAGCAGTCCTCGCTAAGACACTGCAGAGTCGGTTGCTCCTATCCCAGTTTTCTAACCATACCTGAACCACTGAATTCAGCATAAAGCCACAGCAAATGTGGGAAGCAGGGAAGAACCAAGAGTTGCAAGAAAAAAAATTAAAAGTCTAGGAGAATGTATTATACTACTATCTTTACATGCACAAAGGGTGATGAGGAGAAAAGGGGAAACTCAGAGGCAGAGTAGGGGGAGAAAAACTACAGATAATAACTGGCAGGGTTCCTCAACAAGAGTAGCAAGCAGCTCCTCAAAGAGGTATGCCCCCTGTGCCCCCAGCCCCACAGTACTGAGGCAGAGTTGGCAGAAGCTCTTGAGTGTGAAAACTGAAGCTGCCAACATCCACCTGTCCTACCTCTACCTCCACATTCATCACTTCTTCCCTGCTGCCAGAGTCTGGCAACACCTCTCACAGCTCAAGTATTCCATCCGCCTCCCAATTCACCTTGAGTCTCCAGGGTCCCAGCTCTGCCACCTGCCCCCATGGGCAAGGTCCATATGCCTCTATACCTCTGCTTTCTCACCTAAAATAGCTCAGGTGTCTCAAGGTAGCTCTGACATAGTCACTCTGAGTTACTGGAATATCAGCACAGCTCACACACCCTGCCCAGGGCCATCTCTGAGCCCCCAGGAGTCCCCGGTTCTGATCCCCAGCTGCACAATAAAGCCTGCCTCGGAGCTGGCATTGGATAGTCTCCACAGGCAATGCTCTGCCTGTGTCTACCCTCCCTTCTACCATCTAAACCTTCACCCTGGCTAGGGTGCTGTCTGCTCATCACTCACCACCCATGTCCAGATTGTCCTTCCTCACCTCTGCTCCCACCATCACTACCACCTCTGTTGACCTCCTAGCCAACCCCCCATGCACAGCTCAAGTGGGACCTCTCCAAGGAGCTTTCCCAGATCCCTCTACCTGGAAATGCCCTGCTCTCCCATCACTCTGTGTGTGCTACCTGACATCTAGGGCCTAACTTCACCTATGAGACTGCAGACCTGGAGAGAGGACTCCAGTTGGCTTCATGCTCCACCCTCAGCATCGTGAAATTCTCAATGATTCATGAACAGGGAGCCCCGGGTTTTCGTTTTGCACAAGCTGCACACTGCAGATGCCATCCTGCTGAGGACTTCTCAAGGACAAGGCCTTGGCTTAACCCTGCATCTCACAGCCCAGCTCACAGCAGTGCTTATGACACAGCAGGGACTAATGACGGCAGGAGGGAGGTGAGCCTCCAAGTCCCTCTATGTGAACAGCTGTCACCTAAGGCAGCTCATTCATATGCTGGTGAGCTCACCTTCCCCCCTCTCTTCCACACATATTATACAGAGAAAAGAGAGCAACAATCAGCTCAGATCATCCCCAAAAGCCACAGTCTCTGTTCCCTACTACAACATCACTCCCATAAAACATCATGATAAAAGTCCTCAGATCCTACTGAAAATGCAGCATCTCTCAGTGCTTCATTTCACCAAACACTTCCTCCCAAGGGCAGGTGGCTGTGAGCTGGTTTGCTGAAAAGCTCACTCTCTGCATAGCTTCAGTACACAGAACACCAGTTTAGGACCACACTAGCTTTGTCACTTGCTGGCTGTGTAACCTTGACAAGTCCCCTAGCAAGAAGCCCTGAAAAGGGACAACCCTCAGGGACAAAACCATACATCCCCAGACTTCCCACCCCACCCTTCCTTCAGGCGTGGCCTCTTCCCACAGATTGGCTCAATGACCCAGACCCCCAGGGATGACCCCTGCCAGGCCTGCACAGTCCTCATTTGTGAGAGGTCAGACTTGGCTACAGGCCAAACAAGGCCTTAAGAACCAGGGGTGGCAGCAGTTTCCTGGGGACACCCCAGCTAATGACCTCACAACCAATCCTGGCTCCCTTTGCAATCCCTCCCTACCCCGTGACCCATAAGCAGCCTGCTGGCACCAGAGCACAGCCATAAGCCAAGCTGACTTGTAAGAAAAACATTCCCTGGCCACCCAAAACAAATGTACTCTGCCCATCAGAAAGTATTGTTTGAGAACACAGAACACAACATGCTCCTCTCCATATGACATGGGAGTACTTTCCACCTACAATTCTGGTTGACTCTAGATGTGTTCTAAGAGAATCCTGTTATGAAGAGTCACAGGATGTAAAAGACAGAAGGAACCCCAAAGATATAGTAGTCCAGCATACTCATTTGATAAATAGGGAAAATGAGGCTCCAGCAGGATCAGACACTGCCTACCTCTGTGCCTCCAGAGCTCCAGCACACTCCCCTTGGACACAGCACCTGTGCAATGCATTGCCCCAGATTGTTTACAAGCTGCCTCCCACACCACACTGTGAATTCCTGGAGACCAGGGTGGTTCCTTATTAATCTCTGTAGCCCTAGCACCTCTTAACAGGGCCAAACAACCAATAGGTATTCAACAGTGAATTGTTGTATTTCAAAATATATACTGTTTTGGGCCAGGTGTGGTGGTTCACACCTATAATCCTAGCACTCTGGGAGGCCAAGGCGGGTGGATTGCTTAAGTTCAAGAGTTCCAGACCAGCTTGAGCAAGAGCCAGACATCATCTCTACTAAAAACCAAAAAACTAGCTAGGTGTAGGCACACCTGTAGTCCCAGCTACTCAGGAAGCTGAGGCAAGAGAATTGTTTGAGCCCAAGAGTTTGAAGTTGCTGTAAGCTGTGATGACAGCACAGTCTACAGAGGGTGACAAATGAAACTGTCTCAAAAAAAAAAAAAAAAATAGGCTCAGCACCCATAGCTCAGTGAGTAGGGCGCCAGCCATATATACCAAGGCTGGCAGGTTCGAGCCCAGCCCAGGCCTACTAAACAACAATGACAACTGCAACCAAAAAATAGCCAGGCCATGTGTCAGGTGCCAGATGACCCTTACAATGCAGATCTCCTGGAAGTGGCTGATTACAGGAAGCACTGAGTTTATGAACATATTGGTTATTTAGAAATTTGAGTCTGAGCAAGAGTGAAACCGTCATCTCTACCAAACTCTACTAAAAATAGAAAAACTAATGGGGGCATGGTGGCAGGTGCGTCCTACCACCAGCGGACACAACCACAGAGCGCGCCGCAGCGGCAGACCGCGGTCGGCGCCCGCTAACACCCTTGGTACTGATGCGCATGCGCAAGGCCAAGAGGAGGCACCGCCCTTGGAGAAGCCTGCGGAGGACAACACGCACCTGCAGCCATGATCATCCTGTTCCCTGTGCAAAAAGGTGGACAGCATTGTAAGCGTCTAAAACGCCAAGACCTTCAACCAGGTGGAAATCAACCGTGAGGTGACTGACAACGACCTAGAGGAATTCTCCATCATCTACAAGCCTGTGAAGAACGGCCAGCCGGGCATCAGGGCCACCTGCTCCCTACACTCCATCTCCCTCTATACCTCTCAAAGTAGCCTGCTCAGCCAATAAAGACATACACTTTTCTTCAAAAATAAATAAGCAAGGCCCGAGCGGTGGCTCACACCTGTAATCCTAGCACTCTTTGGAGGCCAAGGTGGGTGGACTGCTTAAGCTTAGGAATTCAAGGCCAGCCCGGACTCGGCACCCTCAGCACAGTGGTTACGGTGCAGGCCACATACAACGTGGGTGGTGGGTTCGGTCTCTTCCGCGCCAGCTAAACGACAACTACGACAACAACCACCACAACAAAAGATAGCTAGTCGCAAAATAAATAGCCGGCAGTTATGGCAGGCGTTTGTAGTCCCAGCTGCTTGGGAGGCTGAGGCAGGAGAATCACTTAAGGTTGCTGTGAGCTGTGACGCTACCACACTCTACGGAGGGCAACATAATGAGACTCTTGTCTCAAAAAAAAAAAAAAAACAACGAGTCTGAGCAAGAGTGAAACCGTCATCTCTACCAAACTCTACTAAAAATAGAAAAACTAATGGGGGCATGGTGGCAGGTGCCTGTAGTCCCAGGCACCAGGGAAGCCGAAGCAGGAGAATCGCTCAGACGGATGTGGTGGCCGAGGAGAAAGAACCCGCCAGGAAGGAGCGTCCAAACGCGGTGTGGCTACAGGAGCTGCTGGTGGGAGCTGCCGAATTGAAAACAACACTGAAGAGGAATACGCTTGACACAGCTGATCTCAAATTTCTAAATAACCAATATGTTCATAAACTCAACCTTTTGGAGAAAGAGAGCAAAGCTAAGAATGAAAAAATTCAACAACTTCAAGAAAAGAATTTGCAAGTTGTAGAACAAACTCCAGGTGGCAAGAAAAAAAGCATTGCTTTTAGGTGTCAGCGTATGCAAATCAATGAACCAGTTCCTTCCTCTGAAGTCAGTTCATATCCAGTTTCCCAGCCAGATGACCCTTACAATGCAGATCTCCTGGAAGTGGCTGATAACAGGAAGCACTGCAGCCCAGAATAATGGAGGCCTCCCAGTTTGATGATCCTCAGAGATGCATCAACTTTCTTAAAAACCAAGGAGGCAACTTAATGTGATCTTCACATCAGTTATTGGCCAGGGCCGGGTTTGAACCCACCACCTCCGCAATTTATGGGGCCAGGGCCCTACTCCTTGAGCCACAGGCGCTGCCCCTCTCGACGTCAATCTCATTAAGGAAAAAGCCATATTTTCTCATACAGGTATAGATGTCTCCTTCAAAGACTTGGACCATAGCTCCATTGAATGAGCTCGTTGCACTCTCCTCCTCCACGTTGACCTCCTCCAGCAAAAATCCTTACCACACTAATGTAATGTGGGTTTATCATTTGAACTAGAAAAATCAATCCAGTACCCAAGAATCATAACAAAGAGATCTCTTGTCTAGAAACAGAGGAGAATTCAACAAATCCATTACCCTCCTGATTAAGCTCTTTGGTACCTAGAAATAGAATGAAATTCCTAGACCTACTAAAAGAATTCAGTGAAAAATCTGCACACTTACTCTCATAAGGGAAAAATATCTTGATGTATGAGGAAAACATTATTACTCTATTCTCATGAAACTGGATGCAGTATTCAGAAAAGATACAATATAAAAGGGAAAATAAATTCTCCCTGCTGGAAACAAAGAAGAATTGTGTTTTCCTGTTGATAACACACACCTGAATGTAAAAGTTTGTAAGAAATTCACTGAAACCTATTTGAAGTGATAAATGAGTTCAGCAAGTATTCAAAATACAAGATGAATATCCAAAATTCACTTGTAGTTTTATCCTAGCAATGAGCATTACTAAAACGAAATTACAAAAATAATTTCATTGAGAATAGTATCAAAAGGACATATTTACAAGGAAACTTAACAAATCTAATGCAAGCCTACTACATGGAAAATAAACTTCTTCAAAGAAATTTTAAAAAAACAAAAAAAAAAAAAAGGAGGATCACTCAAACCCAGGAGTTTGAGATTGCTGTGAGCTATGATGCCAGAGTACTCTAGTCTGGGCCACAGAGTGAGACTCTGTCTTAAATAATAAAATGAAACAAAATAAAAAAATATAATTAACAAAAGCACCTACACTATAGGGGCTTTTTTGAGAATAACGTAACACTTAGCACAATGCTTGGCATATAATGAAAGCACCATTTTTCCGCAGCTTAATATTAATAGGGTTGCCTTTTCTCTTTCTCATTAATTAAATTTTTAATATGAATGTGCATTCTTTATTGTCAGCAAAGAATAAACCTTTTTTTGATGAGGTTGGAAGAACTCAGAATCCCAAGTAACCCTTTCCTCCAAACACAGTGTCTGGCACTGGCCTCTCACTGCAGGTTTGTTTGGGGGATCTTCTAGACAGGCAGTTCTACCACCCAAGGCAGCTAGGTTTTTCCTGCTCCCTGATTCCCAATGTACCCTTTCTCCAACCCTGCCCATCCAGAAAAACTCAAATCGCCCTTCTCCAAGAAGCCTTCCTTGCTGGCCCAGCACTCCCTGCCTCCTAGGAAACATGGCCTTTCCTTACCCTGTAATGCACTAGCTAGACAAGATCTTGCACCAGCCTCTGACTATTCTGGAGCAATATGTGTAGCAACCCCTCATGTGGGAGTCTTGAAGGCAAGGCTATCTTCCTTCCTCTGTACTTTAAAACACTCACTCTACCTCTCTTCTTGGACTCTAGACACATCCCTATGAGAAATGAAGATGGTTTCAGAGAAGAAAAGTGATGAAACCAGTCTCAAGGCGGGACTTAACACTGACCAAGTCCAATCAAAAGTCACCCTGAGGCCCCAGGCTGCTTCCCCCCTGGAGACACGCAGCAGGCCTCTGGCAACAGACACTGACCCACAGGCAAAAATGCACTACTTACTACTGCGTCCTCTGCCCTCTTTCTCCCACTGCCCTTTCAGGGCCCACACACGATCCTCACTCTCCCCCAGGGTTCCCCTCCCCTCCCGGACTGTGCTTTGGTCTGCTGTGGCCCTGGCTGATGTTCAGGTGTCTGAAGCTTAGGAATCCCACCCTAAAACGAAAAGGGGAGGAGAAGGTTTAAAGCCTGATAGAAGATGCTACTGGTTTTGTGTTTTATTTCAAACGACCTATAACACTCAGAGCAATGATCCATTTGAGTATGGGGTACTTAAAAGAATTTAGCAGAACTTAAAAAAATTTCGCAGGACCGGTTTCATAAACCAAAGAATTCAGAACACAGAAACAAACTTCAATTTGGGGACACTGGAAAAGTCTCTCAACCTTTCTTTTCTTTTTTTTTTTTTTGTTATGGAAACAGAGTCTCAGTTTGCTGTGGTGTCTTAATCTCACATCAATCTCAAATTCTTGGGCTCAAGTGATTATCTTGCCTCAGCCTCTGGAGTAGCTGGGTCTACAGGCATCTACCACAATGCCTGCCTGGTCTTAAAGCTCCTGAGCTCAAGCAATCTATCCACCTCAGGCTCCCCAAGCTAGCATTACAGGCGTGAGCCACCACACCAGGCCATAAACGTCTACATCATGACAATCTGTTCTACTTAAGATCTGTCAATCACCCACAATCAAAATTATATTTCATCAGCATAATATTAGCACAACATCCAAATATAACATATTATTAGAGGCTAGTTATGGTATTTTTTTGGGGGGGACACAGTCTTATTATGTAACCCTCAGTAGAGTGCCGTGATGTCACAGCTCACAGTAACCTCAAACTCTTGGGCTTAAGCGATTCTCTTGCCTCAGCCGCCCAAGTAGCTGGGACCACAGATGCCTACCACAACGCCCCGCTATTTTTTTGTTGCAATTGTCATTGTTGTTTTGGCTGGCTCGGGCCGGGTTCCTCAGCATCAGTGTATGTAGCTAGCGCCCTACTCACTGAGCTACAAGCGCCACCCTAGAGCCTAGATTTTTAAAAGTCTCAAAAAAGTAAGTACAAGACAATTATAGATATTTGAAAAGGACTATAGACTATAGGATATTACTGTCTCAGTGTAGAATTTCTTGGATATGATGATGGTAATGCCATGTAGGAACACATCCTGGTTCATGCATGTTTCAGAGTTTAGTGAGGAGGTATCCTGATGTCCATAGCTTTTCCCCAAATGGATCAGGAAGAAAAAAGATTACATGCAGATATACATGGAAAGAGAGAGAAAATAAAAATGCAAATATGGTAGGCAGTGAACCACTGTGAATCTAGGGGAAGACTGTGTCTGACAACTTTCAAAACAAAATGTTGAAGAAAAAAAGAGAATACTGTTAAAAATTTGTTTGAAACAGAGAAGTCTGAAGAAAAATAATTCCACTGCCCAGAAAATTGTTTAATATAATTTTTGCTATTTAACAATTGATTTAAAAATAGGTGAGTAACATTGTACGAGTGCGGCCATTGTTTTATATACCTAAAAAGGAAAAACACCTAAGAGAATCTTTTCTCTTAATAAAATATTTAGGCACACAGATAAACACATAAAGAAAAAAACTTGCTGTGCCATTTCATAGGGGTAGGATAAAAATAAATAAATAAAAGGTACATGATTCCCAAAATGAGACCTGTACAAAGATAGAAGACATGGTAAAGAAGTTGTCACAAGTCCTGTGATTGCCTGCTCAGGGGTCAGGATTGTGGGACAACCCAAGACCACTCATGACCACAGCAGCTCCTGCTATTGCAAGCACCTTCCTCCCAGGAGCCAGAGCGGCCTCCCCCACCAGCACTGGTGACTAAGTGACACATGGCTCACCCAGCTGCCAAGCTCAGGCCAAGGTGGCCCTGCACTTCCCTATCAACCCAGCCTGGATTCATTTCCACATCTCCACCTCCCACCACTCTACAGTTCCCTGGGACTTTGTTTTTCTTGGAGAAGGAGAGAGAAAAAGAAAACCAAATCTTGAATTGCTCATTGGAATTTAAAAACATAATCAGAGAGGAGACTAGGGACAAGGTGAGGATACAAGAGGTGGCTGTACCAACTTAATGAGGATGGGCTGTCCTGGCCAGACTCCATGGAGCAGGACCAGAGCAGGAAAGGGAGATGAAAGCCAGAACAGGCCTGCTTCCTCCTGCCAACAGAGTTATCTTTTAATCCGACCCCGGATGACACCACCTGACACTGACTTGAGAGCAGCTCCTGAAGGCACATGAGTCACGAGGCTGGGCCCCAGGTCTGTTCCTTCAGGTCGGGGCTTGCCCCCATGCTCCAGAGGAAGCAGGCTCCTGCCCCCTCCAGGGCCTGGCTCTTGCAGGCCTGTGCACGCCTGCAGGAGCCAAGGCGGCAGTGAAGAAGTAGAGGTAGCTGCTATGCAGGGTCACCAGATACTAGATGCAAAGATCCGAGGGGAGAGGGCACTCTCCCGAGGTCACCCACACCAGGCCAGGCAGCAATCCTAGGGTCTTCCTCCTACACAGATATGCCAAAAGAGGTCTGCAGCTCCAGGACGGCTGTAAGAAGACAGGTACTCCCCGAGACACGCCACCCCACTGCACTCTCTGACAACTCACACAGACCAGCCTGGAGTTAGGTTTCCTCTGAATTCCCCCAGAATTGTTGACATCTGCAGGACTGATTTCTGAGGTCCCTGCATTTACCCTGAACACAGCAACAACATTCTCTAAGATGAAGCAAGCTTACTCCTGCTCCCATACAAGGGACTCCAGATCCTACACAGGCCTCTGGCCCCTGCTCAAAACCAGCTCTAGGCCGGACACAGTGGTTCACACCCGTAATCTGAGCACTCTGAGAAGTGGAGGCAGGAGGATTGCTTGAAACCAGCCTAAGCAAAGTGAGACCTTGTCTCTACTACAAAATAGAAAAATTAGTCAGGTGTTGTGGTAGGTAGCTGTAGTCTCAACTACTCAGGAGGCTGAGGCAGGAGGATCACTTGAACCTCGGAGAATGCAGCTGCCATGAGCTAGGCTGACACCATGGCACTTTAGCCTTGGCAACGGAGTGAGACTCTTTCTCAAAAATAGAAACAAAAAAAACCGGAGCCCAGGGCAGCGCCTGTGGCTCAGTGGCTAGAGCACCGGCCCCATATACCCAGGGTGGCAAGTTCGAACCTGGCCCCGACCAAACTACAACAAAAAATAGCGAGGCATTGTGGTGGGCGCCTGTAGTCCCAGCTACTTGGGAGGCTGAGGCAAGAGAATCACCTAAGCCCAGGAGTTGGAGGTTGCTGTGAGCTGTGATGCTACAGCACTCTACCGAGGATGATAAAGTGAGACTCTGTTGCTTAAAAAAAAAAAAACAAAAAACAGAGCCCAGAGGATTTTGCAAAGGCTATCAATCAGGAAGTCCTGAGGTAAGCAGGGACTAGGGCAACACATAACCTGTCTCCCCAGCAATGAAGGCACTGACACGCATTCCTGCAGCCATCCAGGCCCTCAGGCTGGGAGAACTCACCACCTCCACAGACAGCCACCACACTGCTGACCAGCAGCACCCTAGCCATGGAGTTCTTCCTCATGGGCAACTGAAATCTGCTAGGAGAAAATGGCAGCTGAACACTCCAAACCTAGCATCCCCTGAAGACTGCTCTGATTTTCCATTTTGGCTGGGGGGGAGGGGGGGAGCATGCCCTTGGGATTCCAACAGCCACAGGTGAAATCCTCACTTGCTAGTATGGGACTCTGGGCAAGTTACTCACCCTTTCTGTGCCTCAGTTCCCTCATCTGTAAAAACGGGACAGTATAGTCCTTAGTTAGGGCTGCAGGAGGTTCATTTGAAACGACCTCCGAAAGCTCCCTGGTGTGTACGGTAAGTAGTCAATCTACATTTCCTACAGCTGCTGACATTCCCCACAGTGCTCTCCTGGCCTGTTTCCACAGGCTTTGGCCTGCTCTGTACCCCCTTCCTGATATTCATCCCACTTTCTCACGACCAGACTCGTGTTTGGCAAGCATCCAACTCCGCAGGTTCCCTCAGGGGTAGCTGGCTCACCAAGGACATGTTTTAAACCCTGGCCTCTTCCTCTAACACTTTTGCACAGAGCTCCAACAGGCCATCCCAGGGGCCACCAGAGCTGGCCACAGGAAATTCTGCAGGGGACTGTGATAGCAGTGACTCCTCTCGTTCATCCTGCCCTTGGCCGATGTGTCCAATCCCACCACTCTCCACCCCAGGGTATCTTCACAGACCACTCAACACCCGAGCACAGCAGCAAATACCGTAGACACAGTCTCATCAACTCTGTGCTCCACAACCTTCCATGACTCCCTTAGGCCTGTTAGGATAAAGTCAAAGTCTCACTCCAGCATTTAAAGGAAGGAGACAAACACTAATTACTGGGTGTCTAATTATATGCCAAGTTCTCTGCTATACATTTCGTATATACTGCAAAATTTAATAACATCTCTAAAGTTGGTCTTATCACTGAGGCTCTGAGACATTGGGCAGCTTGCTGAGAAGACTGGATGCCAGGTCCATGATGTCACTAGGATGGGTCCTCAGCAAAGCCCATGCCCCCTCTCCAGCTCCCTTCTGAACCCTCCCTGACTGGGGCCACCATCTAGGTGTCACCAAGCCCACCATCACCCTGCATTCCTGGCTTCCTACATTACCGCGTGGCCTCAGGCTTCTGCTCCCCTGCCAGCATTGACCCATCTCCAGGTGGGCTTCCACTCAGCCCACAAAGCCCAGCTCTCAAGTTACCTCCTTCAGCAGACTGACCCCACCCCACACACCCTTCCATAAGACAAACTCAAACCCTTCTCTGGAGTTGTTTTCTAGGCCCCTTGTTTTCTAGGCCTCTAATACACATTAGAGCGCAACTTACCGGTCCGCAAGTCAGCAGCCTGCTATCTGCTTCCTACCACGGAGAGCCCATCTTGGCTTCCGACCACAGATGGCTCATCTTGACTGTCACAGCATGTATGTTTGAATAAGTGAATGAATGACATTCCTTTGACTTGCAGCCCAAGAAACAGAGAGCAGACAGAGCAGACCTGACCTTTACCGGGACAACTGGTAAACAAGCCGTCTAGAGCCGCCTCCTGGAGGTTACCCCTTGGCTGGGTATACCTGACAACCCCCTCTGGACTAGCACATCCACACAGTGCAGGCAGGGCCACGGAAGATCGCGTCACATCTGAAAGGCTTCCAGGGGCTATACTGGCAGGGAGGAACCTAGGGGCCTTCCGCCACCCTCACTGCCAGGCATAGGACATGGCAATCAAGGGACAGAAGCAGCTCCTCTTTGCTCCCCTGGACAGAGAGACGCCAGAGCTTGAGCCAACAGCACCCTGCTCCAACAGTGGATCAGCCACGGCCTCCCTGGGGAAGGGCTGGAAAGACAAGCTCTCTGTCCTGACCCACTTCTCCCAGGGCTGCCTTCCCAGATCTGGCCCGGCCCAGGCCCAAAGCCATCGGTAAGATCCTTCTCACCTGTGACATTAGTAAGAGAAATACTCACCAGCGTGTTCATATTAGAGAGCACGGCAGACTCCCCAAGGCCACTCTGAAACTCTCACTTTATGGAAGAGGAAAACAGTTCCCACAGCAAAGTCTCTGAGCTGTGGTCTTCTCACCTGTAGCCACGCACCCCACAACTCTGCCTTAGAGGGGTCAGACAGACGTGGCAGGCTTGGACACTGAGGAGACATGGTACACTAACTCACAAACAACACCAAGTTAAAGGACCTCCTGGGGACCAGCCCACCCCCAGGCTCTGATTCAGAGGACCTAGAGTGAGGCCCAGAGCCTCCATCCTACAGAAGCTTCCTAGGTGGTTCTAAAAAGCCAAGCCAGACTGCACCTGGAGAAACCTGAGCAGAACCTCAGAATCACAATCTGGCAATTTGTATCAATAGCCTTCAAAAGTCCACACCCATTGGCACAATAACACCATTTCCAGGAATTTGTCCCCAGAAAATAAAGAAGTACACAAGGATCTGTGCATAAGGGGATGTAATGCAGCCACCCCCTTCACCACCACACACAGCACTGCAGCGAATACCAACCTGCGTGAGAACGTGCGGGATTCATGCCCAGGAGAGGGACTGCTGGGCCAGGCTTTGCCGGCCTTAGGAGCAGAGGTGTGATTTCTTGCAGCCCCACACCCACCCTCAATAGATATTATCCAGCTATCTAGTTCCCACCAGGCTAAGAGGTAGAATAGGATCCAGCAAGGCTGGGTTCTGGTGTGGATTTTTTTTTGAAGTTTTTGGCCGGGGCTGGGTTTGACCCCACCACCTCCAGCATATGGGGCCAGCGCCCTACTGAGCCACAAGCGCCACCCTCTGGTGTGAATTTTTACCAAACCTGCCTGAACCATGCCTAGCAGGGGAACAGCAGGAAAAGCATTGGCACTGTAAGCACCAGTGGTGTGAAATGGAAACAGCTGCTCATTGGGAAGTCTCTGCTTTGAGACCCCCCACTGCCTTGAGCTGTCACAAACTGCTAGAACACAAATATCTGCACTGGCCTGCAATGATCACCCCCCCATCTATCTGACACTCCCCCCCCCCCCACGAGGTCACCCACTTCTTGGGGAAGGGGACAGCAACAGCAGCACAGAGCTCCACCTTTTTATTTGCAACCAGATGGTCTAACTATCAATGCCCATAACGTGCAGCTCACACCACACCAGACCCCGTGTGATCTGATGACACTAAGGCGGTCTATACCTGTTCAGTGAGTACCAGCAAGGTCAAATTGCTCTAAAGCTTGTTAAACACTGACTCTCAATCTCTGTAATTACTTCATCACAGACCAGGAACTAGAAGTGTGCAAACCAGCACTAGTCTTTAGAGCAGATCTTGAGTGTGAGATAGCAAAGGGGATAACAAACCCACCAACCTGCCCTGGAAGTTGCTGGTGAGATCAAATAAGAAAGTAAATACAAAAGAGAAAACATCCTGCAATACACATACCTACCTCGTGCACAGCACACAACCACCTGACGCACAGAACCATGTACCTACAGGGTCCACCTACCTTTCACACCAGCGATGGAAGGGAGGTGTATCCCTGAGAGGTGAGGATGCCAAGGCCTGGCACAATTCCGTGAAGTGGTCATGGGGACACAGCTGGAAAGCAGTGGTCTTCTCAGCTGCCTCTCCCCTCAGCTACTCCTCCCCAAAGAGGTAGGCTAACACATCTCAAAGTCCCCAGAGGACTCACAGATGCTTATTTCCGAACATCCCAGTTGTAATTCTCAGACTCAAAACTTAGGAGAAGGCTGCCTTTCCAATCCACCTAGCAACTCACAGCTAGCCAGACAGACACCTTGGGGCAACCTGGTAAGGCCAGCAAGTCTATTTCCCTCACCGTCTATGTTCCTCACCTATCACCTGTGGCCCTAGGGTCCTCCTTCACACAGGAGGATGTGTGTTAAACACTGACTCTCAATCTCTGTAATTGAGCCCAATTACACCCCACCCCCACCAACTTGGCCCATTCCTCTCTCCAAGCCCAGCACCACGAGAATGACAGAAGTGGCAGCCAAAGGGTGATAAACCTGGCCTTGTTTTCCCAGTGCCTGCTGAGTGAATGTGCCCATGAGAAGCCCTGAATTCCCATGCAGACCCACTCATCGCACAGTGGATTCTCTCCCGAGGCTTGCTCTGCATACTCCACCCTGACCCCCAGGCCTGCCTCCCTCCTCCCAGCCATACACCCATACCCAGCTCACTGTGCACTCTTTCCTTAGCTGCCCTAAATCCACACTGCCTTGCGATCCTATTGCCAGATACCTCATCTACATTGCTAGATGACTTCTCCCTCAAGTTATCAAGCTAGGGTTTTCCAATCAGAAACTCCCAGCAGAGGAGAAGGAACCATCTTCTTTGTTGTCCTTCTGAGAATCTTACAGATCTTTACATACAATACTGGCCACGTGCCATAAACCACAAAGTAGGTGAGAAGCAGGAACTCAAAAGCTATGGCAACCCCCAAAGTATAGACATTATTATACATCAATTTTTTTTTTAATGAGTCTGATTATCTTCTGGCATTTCTTCCCTTTTTTTTTTTTTTTTAAGAATAGAGCCTCACTTGGTCACCCTGGTAGAGTGCTGTGGTATCATCACAGCTCATAACAACCTCAAATTCTTGGGCTCAAATGATCCTCTTGCCTCAGCCTCCTGAATAGTTGGGAGTACAGGCACCTGCCACCATGCCTGCTAGTTTTCCTATTTTAAGTAGATACAGGGTCTCACTCTCACTAAAGCTGGTCTCGAACTCCTGAGCTCAGTCAATCCATCCCCCTCAGCCTCCCAGAGTGCTAGGATTACAGGAGTGAGCCACCACACCTGGCCTACCTGTCTCATCTTTGAGTGCTCAGCACTTA
Source organism: Loris lydekkerianus (assembly GCA_963574355.1). NCBI lineage: Eukaryota > Metazoa > Chordata > Mammalia > Primates > Lorisidae > Loris > Loris lydekkerianus. Next base: position 21,753 of record CAUYPK010095647.1, on the reverse strand, counting down.
GCAGAGCCTAGTACAGAGCAGTGGCCAGGTACATACTTGATGAACGGACAGACGGATGGACAGACAGACAAAATCCAGGTCCGATTCTGGGCTTCACCCTAAAGGCTGTGTGATCTCACGCAAGTAGATGACACTGTGACCAACTCCACTGAGTTTTCACAAAAAGCCTCAACATGAGAAAGGTTGAGAGCAAACAATCAAGAGTACGTGAAATTTCACAACTTCCCCCAGAAACAGGGACAGCTGGTCACTATTCTGTTCCCTCTCCCAGGGCCCATAAAATGGAGGGGAAATATGACAAGATGTCTAAAGGTGAGCTACCATTTTCCAGCAGAAATAAGCAAGAGAATACACATGTATAAGATAGTCACCTGGAGCCCCAAATTCCAAGCTGCCACAGTTTCGGCTCTGTTACCTTCAGGGTAAGGACCCAGCGGGGGCATGTTCTGATCGTGTGTGCTTTTTCTTAGATCCAGTTCCTATTGTGGTTGGCTATCAGGGTGGGCCCCAACTCAGTGTCCAGAGGGCTTTATACTCTTATCTTTAGAAAAGGCTTTTTCTCTGGGGCAAGAGGCTCAGGGGTGGCGTCATTCCTCTGCTTGAACTCTGCCCTGTGACTAAGCAGTAAGAAGCCAAGTAGTCAGCGCCCAGAGTTTTTGCTGTGTCATAAAAAGAGAAGCCATGGAAGTAGCTCCTGCCTATGGCAGACCCATTATCTGACTCAGTACTAAATTTAGATGTCACATCCCAAGATGGCATCCAAATACCAGCCCCCACCCCTGGTGACAGATGCTCAGAACATGTCTGCTGCCTGAATGAATGAATGTATGGTGTGAGAAGGGGCGTCCAAGGCTGGGGACCACATAAACTTCATATGAAGGAACAAATGCAATAATTATAAAAAAAACTGACAAGGACTCCAAAGCCCATCCAGCCTTTCAACAGCTGCTGGCCCTGATTAAGTTGCCAGACTCTCTTGGCCTAGTGTGCCCATCTGTAGAATGTAAACACCAAATTCAACGGTCAGGGGTGCAAAGCTGTAGCACAACTCCATGAACTGGATGTGTTCTGTTAAATGCTTATCCTCCCTGCACAGCCAGGCCCAGATCAGGAAAAACCAGCCAAGGCTCTGAGTCTTCCCACCCAGCCTGCTCCTGGCAGACTCCTTGGAAGGAGCCACATTCTGGAAAAAAAATGTAGATCTGGGAAGCGCCCATACTCAGTGGGTAGGGCGATGGCCACATATACCGAGGCTGGTGGTTCAAACCCGGCCCAGGCCAGCTAAACAACGACAACTTCAATAAAAAAAAATAGCCAGGCGTTGTGGCAGGCACCTGTAGTCCCAGATTCTTGGGATGCTCAGGCAAGAGAACGGCTTACGCCCAAGACTTTGAGATTACTGTGAGCTGTGATGCAACAGGACTCTATCCAGGGCAACATAGTGAGATTCTGTCTCAAAAAAAAAAAAAAAAAAAAAAAAGATGTAGATCTAATGTTTAGGCTCTGCAGTGGCATGCCGTAAGATCCTGGTCAAGTCGCTTTGTGTCTCTGGGCTGCTGTTACTCATTTGTTAAATAAGAAGATTATAAGGACTTTGGGCAAAGTAGTCTCTCAGACCCTTTCCAGCCATGGTATTCAACAATCATAGGCTGCTTCAGAAATGTAAATAGGAAAAATTCTAGCCAGATGAGGAGAGACAGAGTTTCCCTGGAGTGAGAACGGAGGTTTCTCCAGTGCCTAAAAACCACTGAAGGCTGAGCACAGTGGCTCACGCTTATAATCCTAGCACTCTGGATGGCCCAGGACAGTGGACTGTTCAAATTCAAAAGTACCAAGCTCACAAGTACCGAGATTAGCCTGAGCAAAAGCGAGACCCCAGTGGCTGGGCGAGGTGGCTCATACCTGTAATCCTAGCACTCTGAGGTGGATTACCTGAGCTCACAGATTCCAGACCAGCCTAAGCAAGAGTGAGACCTCGTCTGTAAAAATAGCTGAGCATTGTGGTGGTGCCTGTCATCCCAGCTACATGGAAGGCTGAGATAAGAGAATCACTTAAGCCCAAGAGTTTGAGGTTGCTGTGAGCTATGACACCACAGTACTCTACCAAAGGCAACAAAGTGAGACTTGTCTCAAAAAAAAAAAAAAAGTGAGACCCCATCTCTACTAAAAATAGAAAAACTGAGGCTAAAGGATTGCTCAAGCCCAAGAGTTGGAGGTTGCTGTGAGCTATGACATCGAGGCACTAAAAAAAAAAAGCCTTTGTTTATAAAAAATAAAAGTATTTTGAAGTATTACATCCTACATTAAAATATATAAATACAATCAAGATTCACCCCATTTGATTTATCACACCTCACTCAATATTGGCTGGGCAGATTTCTACCACATTTGGACAGTAGATTAGCAATGGTCAAAATGATGTGCAAATTCATTTGGAGACCCTGGGGGCCACCTTAAGGAAGGAGTCAGACAAGTAAACTGATAAAGATTCTGAAAGAAAGGCCCAAGAACTGCCTGAGAAATATACCATTCCTATTAAAATGCTATAGGCAGAGAAAACACAGCTGGCTACCAGGGCAACAGCTCAAGTCAGCTCTAGTTGTAGGCAGAGGTCATCTCTTTCTTTCTTTTCTTTCTTTTTTTTTTTTTTTTCTCAGTTTCTTCTGCACCTCTTGACAGCAATAATGTAGAGAGTCATTTCTAATGATGCTACTCACCTCCTACTGCAGGCTGCATGTTATTAGGGCTGATTTATGAATGAACAGCTAATAGTTCTCTTATGCAATGCAGGGGTAAGGCCAATTGGTGATATTTTCCAAAATAAAATAAGCAAACAAAAATCGTAAGAATAGTATTTCTGAACAAAGTAACCACTTCTCACTGCAACTGACCTTCTGACGGGACCTCACTCTGTTCCTTCCACTGTCCTGGTTAGCAGGGAGTGGTTTTTTACCAGCCTGTTCATAGTTATTTGTCATTTTTGAAAGTATGGATCTTCCCAAAATGAAAGCAGATAAAGGTGCGAGTACCCCCATGAAAGCACAACTGCCACCAAAGACAGCCTCTGGGTCCAGCTGTGACTCACCACCTCCCTCAGATAAAGGTGAAGCTTGCAGGTGGCTCTTCCCTCTCCCAGCATGAGCATTGTTTGGGGGGGGTGGGGGGATCCAAGCTCATGGTTTTCAAACTGTGTTCCATGGAACCTTAAAGAACCCCCATTCCCTACAGAAGGACTTCAAGGAGGCCACAGGAAGAGGGGCAGGCTCCAGGCCTCCAATTCCCAATCAGTGGCTCTTTTGTCTATTTATATATCTGACTTTCGCCTAAGAGCACAGATAATGAAAAGGATCCCACAACTAAAAAGAAAAAGAACCAAAACTTATAAGGAAACAAACGCCATTAAGGTTATTTACACTTCACATGTTATTACTACATCTAATTGTCTGTAACAGCCTTGTGAGGAAACTGAGTTTTAGGGTTGACCCCACAGTGACAGTTCATTCCCTGAATAACTTCCCTGTGCCCATTCAGTCTCTCTGTGGGCATTTTCTAGGAAGGGACATGGTCCTCTACAACTGCCTCTTCTACAGCTGGCCAGCACCAATTTTTTAAAAGTTCTTAAAACAAAAGTGCTGGGCAAAGGGAACTGCCAGGAATTATAAAAGTAACTCAAAAGATAACGTAAACCAAATGCAACAGGTGGACCCTGTTAAAATCCTGACTCAGCCAGGCATGGGGCTCACGCTTACAATCCAAGCACTTTGGAAGGCCAAGGTGAGAGAGGCTGGAAGATCACTTGAGCTCAGGACTTAGAGAACATCCTGAGCAAAAGCAAGACACTCAACTCTACCAAAACTAGAAAAATTAGCTGAATGTGGTAGCTCATGCCTGCAGTCCCAGCTACTCAGGAAGCTGAAGCAGGAGGATCACATGAGCCCTGGAGTTTCAGGCTATAATGAGCTATGATGCCACCATTGCACTCTAACCCAGGAAGGTCTCCATCTCTTAAAAAATAATAATAAAAAGGGCAGTGCCTATGGCTCAGTGAGTAGGGTGCTGGTCCCATATACCAAGGGTAGCGGGTTCAAACCCGGCCGTGCCCAAACTCCAACAAAAAAATAGCCAGGCGTTGTTGCGGGCGCCTATAGTCCCAGCTACTTGGGAGGCTGAGGCAAGAGAATCGCTTAAGCCCAAAAATTTGAGGTTGCTGTGAGCTGTGATGCTACAGCACTCTAACAAGGACAACAAAGTAAGACTGTCTCTAAAAAAATAAAATAAAAAAATAAAATAAAATAAAATAAAATTACTAAATAAAATAAACAAATAAATATTTATCTCTTAGAAACACATCCTGAAGTATTTATAGGTGAAATGATATGCTATCTAGGGATTTTTAAGACTATACAAACCAAAAGGTATTGGGAGAGATGGATGATGGCTACATATTATCCGTTCTGTTCCTGCATATGTTTGAAAGGCTTCTAAAAAGAAGTTTGAGAGGAAGAATGACAGAGAGAACAGTCCTTCCTTAAGTTGAACTCAATTCTTCTTTACAGCCCATATTCCACTCTTTGTAGTCAAAAAGAATCATATCTCATCATTAGCCCTGCACCACCTGAAAAAGCATCTTCCAAGACCCCCAAGTCTGCTTTCCTCAGAAACAAACTCTTCTCAAGGTCCTTTTGGAACTGAACTCATAGGCTCCGGTGATGCCCTCCCTAAAATGTGTGTTCTGGGACCAAAGTATTATGAAAATGTGTTCTTAGCACAGAGAAGCATGGGCCTCCTCAATGACCCACACTCCAGACCTCTCCCTTGGTCTCTCACTTTAACTTCAAGTTGGCCTATGCCCTGGGACGCCTCCTAATTGTATGCACAGCCTGGAGGTTGGCTCTCTCCCCAGGGGCACAGTGCCCCCAACAGCTGCAGTGCAGCAGCAGCCCACCTTCATCTCACCAAAATCATCTCCAAAACCTTAGGAGGAGAAGACGATTAGCCTGTTTTATGGATGGGGAAAGGAAAGCCCAGGAGGCAAAGTGACTTGCTGAAGTCCCACAATTTTAGGTGTCTAAACCGTAGTCTGTGGAGTCCCCAAGAGTAGGTTCATGACACTCAGCTGTCTCCTGTTCTGTGGCCTCACTCCCTGGCAACAAGCCCACCAATAACATCCCAGCCACCTGGGTTACTCACCCATGTCACCATCCTCACCACAGTCACAAAACATGCCCAGAGCAGAGACTATCTTCCCCGTCCCCCAGCACTGCACTTCCCAGGGGATCAAGAGAGACTTGCCCAACAGTTAACCATACCCAGACCTGCAGCCACAAACCACCAGGATGGGTCTCCACACATCCTTCTAAGGTGCTCCCAGAAACCCCAACTGTGTCCCAAACCACACTCCTGCTTACTCAGACCTAGAGAAGACTAAGGGAGGTTTAACCATCTCAGGCTACATTCTTGTCCAGCCACATCAGGAAAACAGAGGACCAGAGAGGACATACATCTGAAAACAACAGCCACTGGCCCAGAATCACAAATTTGAATGAACGGTTAAAGTTTTGATACCCAAAATGAGTGGGCAGGGAGAAAAGCAAAAAATGATGGCATTCCAGTTAGTGCCTAATGCTGAAGTGCATTGTACAGTTAACCCAAAAGTATATCCCTTAGCACACTGATGTCGCAGATGCTCTATCAGAAAGGACTCTGTAATCAAATCAGTTCGGGAGACACTATCTAGTGAAACCACTACAGAGAATTCTCAAAGCATACTGGCTTAGTGCTCTCAAGAGGCCTGCTGCAAAGGTGCCCACAACTGCTTAAACCAGCACTGCCCTAATGCATTTGCATTCCCCTAAACCAGTGTTTAGAAGATAACTCTTTGAATAATGCTAATCTACAGCTCTGTGCCTATAGCTCAGCAGCTAGGGCGCCAGCCACATATACCTGAGCTGGCGGATTTGAACCCAGCCCGGGCCTGCCAAACAATTGACAACTACAACCAAAATATAGCCAGGCATTGATGCGGACGCCTGTAGTTCCAGCTACTTGGGAGGCTGAGGCAAGGGAATCACTTAAGCCCAAGAGTTTAAGGTTACTGTAAGCTATAACGCTACCACACTATATCCAAGGGTGACATAGTGAGACTCTGTCTCAAAAAAAGAAAAAAAGTAAAAGCAGGGACTTGAAGAAATAGTTATACACCATGTTGACAGCAGCATTACTGAACACCACCAAAAGGTGGAAGCAACCCAAGTATCCACTGACAGATAAATAAATAAAACAATAGTATATACACACAATGGAATATTATTCAGCCTTAAATAGGAAAAGCTGACACATGGATGGACCTTAAAGACATTATGCTAGGTGAAATAAGCTAGGTACAAAAAGACAAATACTGTATTGACTTCATTTATAAGATATTTGAAGTAGTCAAATTCATAGAAATATACGGTAGAAGAATGGTTGCCAGGGGCTGAGGTAGGAGACAACAGGGAGTTATTATTTAATAAGTAAAGAGTTTCATTTTTACAAGATAAAAATGTTTTGGAGATGGGTGGTGCTGATGTTTGCACAACAATGTGAAAATACTCAGTGCCACTGAACTACACTTAAAAATGCTTAAAATAGTAAATTTTGGCTGAGCGTGGTAGCTCACACCTGTAATCCTAGCACTCTGGGAAGCTGAGGTAGGTAAGTAATCCTTTGGGCTCAGGAGTTTGAGACCAGCCTAAGCAAGAGCAAGACCCCATCTCCACTAAAAATAGAAAAATTAGCAGGGCATTGTGGTAGGTGCCTGTAGTCCAGCCTAACTATTCAGGAGGCTGAGGCAGATGGACTGCTTCAACTCAGGACTTTGAGATTGCTATGAGCTAGGCTGGTGCACAGCATTCTAGTCCAGGCAACACAGTGAGACTCTGTCTCAAACAAACAACAACAACAAAACAAGACTGAGCAAGTCCTCAGTCAGTACTCAACCTCTTCTGTAGTTACTGCTGACCTGAAAAAAACCCCAGCCCCAGGAAGCTACAAGACTCAACCCAGGTGAAAAAGTTACAGCTAGGAGCAGATCCTCCATTCAGGACACCAGGCTGACATTCCAATTCTACATGTAAAAAGGGAAGGATTCTCTAATACTACAACAGGCAATGTGCCAGTACCTGATAGGTGACCTTGGGGACTTCAGACATTAATGTCACACCACCCCCTTCCATCACAGACATACTGTGGGTGGTAATATCCGTGTGTGCATCTGGGACTCGCCCAAATCTTCCTGCTTTCCCACAGCCTCTGCCACTGTGAAGTCACCACTTAGGAATCCGTATATATATTTGAAGAGGATCTGGACAGGGGCACATCATTCACTTAACAGTTGACTATTCATTCAACAAAAATTTATTGAATACCTATCTTGGGCCAGGTTCCATTCCAGGCATGAAGAATATGATAGTGAATTTGGCTCAGGAAAATTACATTCTAGAATCTAGACTTCTAGATTCTAGTGCAACCCTGACACCACTTAGCATAGTCTACAAGGAGCTCCCACAGAACCTTCAGCAGATTCCCAGTTTTCTGGTTCTAAGGCTGGTTCTAGTTTGCTGCTGTTGCCATTTAGCTACAATGCTCACTGAGGTATCAAAACGCTTCCTGTTTTTTATTACCACTGATTGTCAAATAGAAGAATGAAATAGGGAAATGCTTTGATTACTTTGTAGAAGAGGATATGTAAGCTCAGAAAGGTTATGCCCCTGGCTCAAGGTTTAAAGTCTAGCATGGACTGACCACTGCCCCACCCCACCCCCGCAACTTACCACCCTATGTAAGCAGTGACCTCATCTGTTAACTGCATCAGCACACAAAGGTGGCATCATATGGAGCAGACACTCATCTGCTGTTTCACCCACACAATCTCTCTCCTGTTGTCCCCTTTGGAGAACTGCATCTGCCCACTCTACAACACCATGCAGTGTAAGGGGCCACCCATCACAGGATCCCATCTCTTCTCTATTGGTTGGTTCCACTGCAGGACACAGGGCACAAGGCCAAAGCAGGGTCAGTCTCAATCCTCTGTCCCTGGCCACAGTGACTGGGCCTCACACAGACACGTGAACCTTGCCAGACCAATCAGAACCCTTCCATGAGATTTTTTTCTGTCTAGGCTGATGGAACAGAGCTACCTTTCTTTTCTGGTCAGGGGCTAAGAATGTGAAGCCTGGAGTGGCCTGAAGCCACCTTCCAGGCCCATGGGAAAAGCCTGCAGCATCCAGGGGGTCATTTTTCCAAAGGCCACTGTCCTCCTATATCCCAAAGTTTTGGAATATTATAAGTCAATATTTTTCTCTTTCCTGCCTTAGGTGGTTTGTGCTAAGTTTCTGTCACTTACAATAAAGATGCTCTGAACTGATAAACAGACAAATAAAATATGCCCTTCATTTAGAAACATCTTCTCAACTATTATTTTCAAATTCCTCTGCCATTTCCTCTCAAATAACACAATAACAGAACCAAAAGAAAAACTACAATGGTTGGAGCATTTACTAACACCCTTCCCCTGCCAACTCTTCCAGACAGAGTAGATGAAGAAAAGGGGGGCTGGTATGGAAGGGAGCAGGGAGAGAACAAAAGACCCAGGTAACCTCTACTGAATAATAGATAGCCCACACCTGACAATCAGCAGGAAAACCCTGGCAGGGCTAGTCCTTTAAAAAAAAAAAAATCTTCCAGCTTCAACTTGTGACAGCGTACAATGCCTGAATTCCAGGTCACATCCAAAACCCTCACTGGGCCTCCGGATCTCCTTCACATCCTGCCTCTCTTCCACCCATAGCAGTTCCAACCCCTGCTTAGGCTGGTCTGATTTCTGCAGACTGAACGCACGCTACTGCTCTCCACAGCCAGGCCCCTGTTCCTGCTCTGCCTGTGGCCCAGGCGGCCCTCTCCTTCCTCTGTGCTTTCAGAGCTACTTCAATACTGAGTCCCAGCCCATCCGGAAGGCCTCCCGGGGCCTCACCAGCAGAATGCTGCCATGGCCATTCCCAAGTTTGGTGAATACAAGTCAACCAGCTCACTAGGAACCTAAAGAGGCGGCCTAGAAGGAATGGCCAGGGGGTGGGACACTCAGGAGCACACCAGCAGAGAGGTCTAGGGGACAGTCACTGAGTTGTGCCACTTCTGCCTCCTAAGAGAGGACAATGTGAAATGATTTGGGGAGTCCCCCACATTTAGACAGTAATTAGAACCACTAGAGGTGGATGAGAATATTTGGGAAAAGTACGGTATGTAGTATATGGAATTTCAAAAAGAAGAAAAAACCGGGTGGCGCCAGTAGCTCAGTGGGTAGGGCGCCAGCCACATACACCGAGGCTGGAAGGTTCGAACCCAGCCCGGAAATGCTCAACAACAATGACAACTACAACAAAAAAATAGCCAGGCATTGTGGTGAGAGCCTGTAGTCCCAGCTACTTGGGAGGCTGAAGCAAGAGAATGGCTTAAGCCCAAGAGTCTGAGGTTGCTGTGAGCTGTGACACCACAGTACTCTACCAAGGGAGACATAGTGAGCTCTGTCTCAAAAAAAAAAAAAAAAAAAAAGAAAGAAAGAAAAAGAAAAGACCTGTATGTGTATCTGTATGACTCAAGTGATGTGTCTCATAATGACACTCTCATGAGTGTCCCATTCCCCCAAGGAGGTAGCAAGCTGCAGGCTGGAATTACATCCTATGTGCCCCTGCCTATCTCCACCCAAGCCCCACCAGGATGAAGCACAAAACCAAACACTTCAATCCTCCCTTGGTGTCACCTTCTGCCTCCCTGAGGCAGAGACAGGCAGCATAGCACCCGAGGCCTAATCTTACCTCGGACTGAATCAAAGAGAAAAAACAAAGGACTGCATGGGGTTCCAAGTGACCAAACTAAACTCTGATACAACTGGGAAAAACACAAGAGACCTAAGTCACTCAGAAGGGAACAATATTTAATAGCCAGGCGTTGTGGCGAGCGCCTATAGTCAGTCCCAGCTATTTTGGAAGGCTGAGGCAAGAGAATCACTTAAGCCTGAGAGTTGGAGGTTGCTGTGAGATGTGACGCCACAGCACTCTACCCAGGGTGACAGCTTGAGACTCTGTCTCAAAAAAAAAAAAAAGAAAGAAGGGAACAGTATTTCTCTCCTCTCCCTACTACCAGCTGGAACAAAAGCATTCACTTCTTTCCTACGGATCCACGTATCATACCAGGGACAAGAAAAAGCTACCTAATTCCAGAGTTCCCCAATAAGAGGAAATGTCCTGAAATTGTAGCACGAAGGCCTAATCAGGTAACAGGAAAAAACACTCCTAGACAAGGAATCAAGAACACTGGGCTTTGTCACAACTTGTTCCTTACACCTTACAGAGCCCTAGAATCCAATGAAATGACAATAGTAAGACACCACTCACCCCACAGGGTTGCCTCAGAATCAGTTACTTATGAAAACAAGATACAAAATGCTGAACAGCACAGGAGGCTGACGCAAGAGAATCACTTAAGCCCAAGAGTTTGAGATTGCTGTGAGCTGTGATGTCACAGCACTCTATTAAAGGTGACATAGTGAGACTGTCTTCAAAAAAAAAAAAAAAGGGTGCTGAACAGCAATGCACTGTCAATACTCAAATAAAAGCAATTTCCCCCCAAAAGTGACTGTTTCTTAGTCACCTTCATTGCCCCAAGGCCTGAAAATGGTGGGTTATAAATGTCTAGTTTAGGCTTGGCGCCTGTGGCGCAGGCAGCTAAGGTGCCAGCCACATACACCTGAGCTGACGGGTTCAAATCCAGCCCGGGGCCCACCAAACAACAATGATGGCTACAACCAAAAAACAGCCGGGTGTTGTGGCAGGCGCCTGTAGTCCCAGCTACTTGGGAGGCAGAGGCAAGAGAATCGCTTGAGCCCAGGAGTTAGAGGGTGCTGTGAGCTAGCCGCGACACTCTACCCAGAGTGACAGCTTAAGGCTCAGTCTCAAAAAAATTAATTAATTTAATAACAAATAAATGTCTGGTCTAACTGAGCATGAGTTGCCCAGATGGGTCTGGCTCCTCACCCGCTGGCCAACATCTATGCACATGACCTCCCAGTTTCTAGGCTCCACGTGGTGGGCTCCAGCCACAGCACCCCAAGTGCCAGCAGGTGATGGGCATTCTGGACCAGGGGATATGGAATCCACCAATAAAGTCCATAAGTGGATGATGGAATCACCTCCAACACAGAGAGATGTTGACAAAGCAGCCTTCCCCTTCTGCTGTGGATCCTAGAGAGAACAGCTGGTTCCTTCCTCTCTGAGGCCAATTCACATGCAGAGTTTTGGGCCTAAGCACAGCATGGCAATCATTATGGAGTGGAAGGAGGCAGGACCAAGTGCTGTAGGCTTCTGGGGGCCAAGATTGATGCCTCCATTCCTTCAACCCAGAGCAACAATTTCATGCACTGGGTTTTACCCCAAAAGAATGGCCTAGCTAAAAGGAAAAAAAGTTGAACTACTGCACATTAATTCAAGCTTTACAAAGAACCAACTAGCCATTGTTTATTGACACACCAAGTCACCCTCTCCCGGAGGGGCTCCAAGAGGCATCTTGCCATACCAAATGCTGTCCTAACTTTTAAAAATAAATAAATAAATAAAATGAACTTAACTTCCCCCTGAAAATTATTTTTCTAAGGATTTCATATCCTCTCCAAAGCCACAGAACTCTGCATTACAGTAAAACTAGAGGCTGAATCATTGCACTGGGGGATAAAATCCAAACCTATTCCATCCCTTCCTTAGAGGTCAGGATGAGCTCCTAGAACTTCAGCCCCATGAGGCACCACCTTCTCCAACAGGCACAGAAAGGGCAGGACCTAATTAATCCTAATTCATCCATTATATTAATACCAGAGATTAAAGCTACTGCTGATTCGCACACCCAAAGGAGGACTTCCAGTCTGCACTCAAACTTCCATGATCACTTGGAAAGACTCCTGGAAAAGATCTTGGATAAACTTCCTCTAAAAATAGAAGGAATCAAAAAGGAAAAAATTACCTTGATGAGATCATCCCACCTGTCCTTATCTTCATGGCCACATCTGACAGCCCCTTCTTAGCATCTCCTAAAGCACTATGGCAAGAACAGACTGAGTTTGCCCAGTATGACCCCCAAATGGGGGGACAGAATGAAGGGTTGAGGGACAGAGACCCAAGAGTCAGAAGCCCACAATAGAGACAGAGGGGCTATCCATGAAATGACCTGCTTGCTATATGGCCAAAAGTTTAGTCTCTCTGTACATCAGTTTCCTTCAGCTATAAAATGTGAATTGGAGATGGCCAATATATGTGAAAGCTGTTACAGAACACCTTATAAAATCATTCCCTTAAGAAATGAGGCTTTTAACAGCCAAATAAATGGGTCCCATTAGACTTTGGTCTACAGGTTGCTAGAGGCAGTTTTTCAGTGCTCTGGGTTCACCCTTTTTTTTTTCCTTTCATACATCTTTACTAATTTGTATTGTATGGTATGTATGAATTTTTTTTTTTTCTGGAGACAGAGTCTCACTTTGTCGCCCTTGGTAGAGTGCCATGGCATCATAGCTCACAGCAATCTCAAACTCTTGGGCTCAAGCAATTCTCTTGCCTCAGCCTCCCAAGTAGATGGGACTTACAGGAGCCTGCCACAACACCTGGCTATTCTTTTAGAGACTAGGTCTCTCTGGCTCAGGCTGGCCTCCAACCTGTGACCTCAGGCAATCCACCTTCCTGGACCTCCCAGTGAGCCACCATGCTGGCCTTATCTATGCATTCTTAAAACAAGGACAAGACTTGAAAAATAGCACTTTCTGTTTCCTGGCTCTGAATGTGTTAAACAAAACAAAAGAGCATAATTCAAAACTCCTGGTGCTGGTTTCTGAGCATTTAACCACTCTAAGCCAGAGTTTTCTCTGTAAAGCATTGTAATAATAATAGCTCAGAGAATGTTTACAATAATTTTGACATTTTATCTACCCCCTCCCACCTGACCTGTCAGCAGTTAACAATTAAACATAACAAAGCAGAGTGTCTGCCACAACAGTAGTAGTGCTGCCTAACAAATGCTAGTTCCAGTACTGCCCTAGTGTTGAGACTTCTTCCTCCAGCTTCCCAGTTAAAAAGGCTGGGCTTCTACAGTCCTAAACCCAGCAGGACAAGCCTACCACTGGTCACGACTCCCAGCAGTACCCCTCAAACGCCACACACAAACACCCACACACAAATCAGTCACCTCCAAGACCAAGAACACCGGGGTTCCAAAAGGCACCATCAAGAAAACCAGCCACCAGCCCTCCTCAGGGAGCTCAAGGCTCTCAGGAAGGGAACTGAGCCCAGCAATCACTACTAGGATTTTCCCATGGTGCAATGCAACTTCCCCAACTTTTCCAGGCCCACAGTTTCCAATGAAACCTAGGCAGGCATTGTGCATAAATTAGCCACAAGTCTTAAGAGACTGGGCTCTGGGTAGAGGGAAGAGAGCTGGGACACCTAGAAAAAGAAAAGGTATCTGAAACCGGGAAGCAATGGTTCTGAAACAGAGAGGCAAGGACCAAAAACAAGGAGTAATGGTCCTGGCCCACGTTCATTCGTCTAGACTGCACCCTTGGTTACAGGCTAGCATAGACTCCCAAAGGACTAGTGCAGTGAGGAGTCCTAGGAAAAGGGACGGTCGGACGGACATCCCTCCGAGCTACCTCCCACCCCCCGTGGTTGGACCTGGTGGCCTCCGGAGGACCCTGCTGAGGAGGCACCTAATAGGGTGAAGGCCCCCAGTGGGGGGCACTGTTCACAGCGAACGGCGGGACGCAGTGGGGGCGGATGTGAATTAGGGGTCCACGCATCGCAACCTCCCCCCGGATAGCAGCTCTCGCCAGGTAAAGCCGTGGCCGTGGCGAGATCCCCCTTGGCCAGCAGGAAAGAAGTGGTGGAGGGCAAGTCCGCGAGGCTGGGGCGGGGGGTCTGACACTCACCGGCGCCCTCGGCGGGCTGCGGCGGCCCGACGACGCCGTTCAGGTAGAGAATGGGCAGCAGGTGAGGCTGCGTCTTCTCCAGCGCCGCCCGCAGGTCCTGGAAGTGGTCCCGCTCCTTGGCCAGGAGCAGCTTGAGCAGCAGCTCCGCCTTGGCGCCTCCCGCCTCCTCGTCCAGCTGCCGCCGCTCGCCGGGGCTCAGCGCTCCCGCGGCCTCGAGCAGCCCGAGCACGGCTTCCACCTCCGTCATGGCCTGGGCCAGGCTTTGCTGACACTGGGCGAGCAGCTCCCGGCGCTGGGGCTCCATGGTGGCGGGCCACGCCGCCCCGCCCCGCCGGTCGGCTCCCAGGCCCCCCAAGGCCGGCGGGCGGGCGGGCGAGCGAGCGCCTCGGCTGCAGCCCTAGCGCGCCGGGAACCGCGAGGCGGCGGGGGCCATGGGCCGGGGCCTGGGCGGGCTGGGGGCCCGGGGCGGCGGGTGGCGCTCAGCAGCGGCCGCCTCCCGGGCTCCGGAGCGCAGCCATGTTGGCTGCAGCGGCGGCGGGACTGGAAGAGGAGGAGGAGGAGACGGAGGAGGAGAAGGAGGAGGCGGAGGTGGGGACGGCGGCCGGGGCGCGCCCCGAGGCCCGGCTCCAGCCGGGCATGCTCCCCCTCCCCCTCCGCGCGCGCTGCCGAGCCCCGCGAGGAAACTCGCCCCGAAAGCCGGCCCCGCGCCACCCCCCGAGCAAGATTACAACTCCTGGGGGAAAGTCGCCAGGGCAGGGTCCGCCAGGCCCCCGACGGCTCTGGCCTGGCTCGGCGGCCGCCTCGGCCCCGTGCGCCCCGTCCCGGTTCACCGGGGCCCCGCGGCTGCCGCCCGCTCCGCCCTGGCCCTGGCCCTGGCCCCGCCGCCGCCGCCGCCGCCGGCCGGTCCCTCCTCCCTCCTCTCTCCCCTCCCTCGGCCGTCCCTTCGGGAGCGGATGGGCGAAGGGGAGGGGTCCCCGCCTTCCCGCCCCCGGCCCGCCCGCTAGGCGGGGACGCGGCGCTGGCGGGTTCTCCGGTCCCCCGAGGCCCAGGCGCGGTCGGGGAGAGGGACTCGGAGTTAGGCACACGGCCAGCCCACAAACTATTGGAGACCCCCTTATACAAATCCCACCCCCAA
This sequence comes from Loris lydekkerianus, assembly GCA_963574355.1. Taxonomy (NCBI): domain Eukaryota; kingdom Metazoa; phylum Chordata; class Mammalia; order Primates; family Lorisidae; genus Loris; species Loris lydekkerianus. The sequence goes on along the minus strand of CAUYPK010095647.1, from coordinate 6,619 downwards.
TCCAGGGTCTTCTAATCTGAGAACTCCAAAATAAAGCCTGGAGACAAATGCGGAGAGGGGAAGATTTTCCCTAAAATGGGACATCTCCAAATTAAGACCTCCAATCTGTGAGGATTCCCAGCTTCAAGGATCTCTTATATAGAGAATGTCCCAGTTAAATCCCCCAAACTGGAACTGGCTTAATAGATCATTTCCATCACCAGCGTTTGAGATGAGTTGGTCCCCAGAATGGGGTGGTGGGGGGGTCTGTGGTGGAGTCCTTGTTCCTTTTGACAGGAGAGGTGGTGCTCTTATAAACGTCTGGGGAAGAGGGGAATCACTGGCTTCTTTGCTTCCCTTGGCCTCCAGAGGACTTCAAGCCTAGAATATCTTCTGCCCTCCATTACAACCCTTTGTGGACACCTTCCTTACCTCCCTGACCTGAGGTCAACATCCTTCCGAGCGGGAACCCTAGCTGACTGCTCTCAGTGACCCCACAGTGCTGGAGTGGGATCCCTGTTGGAAACGGTGCCTCTCACTAACAAACCTCCACACTGGGGCTTTTTCTACCCACAGTTACCCACTCCCCATGCTGTCCCTCTTACCCTGAAAGCAAAAGTCTTCCTACATATTCTGCCTTTTTTGAGGGGGGAGGTCGCTTTTATTTAATGAAAACCAAGTCTCTATACAGTAGTTAGGACGAGAGGACCAGAATTTGCACTTGGATTTTGGACTCCCCTCTGACTAGTCACACAACCTGGGACAAATCAATTACCCTTGCTGGTCTCTGTTCTCAGGAGAAACAATGGGGCAGGGAGAGTGTATTACATTAGAAGTTTGGGGCCTTGGCTTTGTAAATAATTCAGGGGTGTCAATAAAGCTGTTGAAGTGATCTCAACTTTTTCATGGGCATTTACGTATCTATGTATTCTGGAATAGGAGTCCAAGCTATATCAAATTCTTAAGGGCCCCCCATGGTGCAAGATGACTCCAGCTGAACTATTTAAAGATATCTTCCTGCTCCAACAGACTGGGCTTCTGTGGCTGGGCAAAGTTTTAGGTGAGTGGAAGGCTGTGATTGTATAGTGCCAGGGTTCCAGACAGGCTCCCTAACTCCTCCCTCCACCTTCTGCCCCTGATAGATGGTTCCTTCTTCTGGCCACCACCTCCCTTAGGGCAACCACAGAACCCAAATCATCTTCAAGGCATTCACATTTTAGGACACACCTGGAACCTGTGTTCTTAGCTGAATTAATGAGCAATCTAGATGGTGGAAGGTGGAAGTGAGGGGAAGAGAAAAAGTTAGAGACAAATTTGGTTTATGGTTAAAATCAACTCTAAATCCCAGATCCAAAGGGGGCCTGAGACAGACGGGGGCTGATAACCACTAAGAGAATGGTGGAGGGCCAGGTGCAGTGGCTCACGCCTATAATCCTAGCATTCTGGGAGGCAGAGGCGGATGAATTGCCGGAGCTCAGGAGTTGAAGACCAGCCTGAGCCAGAGTGAGACCCCATCACTAAAAATACCCCGATATCATGGCAGGCACCTGTAGTCCCAGCTACTCAGGAAGCTGAGGCAAGAGAATCGCTTTAGCCCAAGAATTTGAGGTTGGTGTGAACTTTGAGGTCACCAAACTCTACCGAACGCAACAAAGTGACACTCGATCTCAAAAAAAAAAGAGGATAGTGGAGAATGGACATGCACGTGTGTGTATGTAAGTATATGTGTATTTCTTCCCTAGAAGCCTTCTTGTGAGGAAGCCCATTTGCTAAAAGTGCTTTCTCCCAAAGGCTATGTAATAATGGGTACTACTTTTGGCAAACTCTTTATTGGAAACTCTTGGGTTTATGCAAAAGATACATCCTGGAGGCTGGGCCCGGTGGTTCACGCCTCTAATCCTAGCACTCTGGGAGGCTGAGGCCAGGCCATTGGATTGCTTGAGCTCACAAGTTGAGACCAGCAAGATCGAGACTACATCTCTACTAAAAATAGAAAAACTGAGGCAAGAGGATCAGTTGAGCCCAAGAGTTGGAGGTTGCTGTGAGCTATGAGGCTATGGCACTCTACCCAGGCTAACAACTAGAGACTCTGTCTAAAAAAAAATATATATATATATGTATATATACATCCTGGAAGAGACAGCTTCCTCCTGAAGGAGCATAGGATCTTGCTATGTCGACCAGGCTGCAACACAGTGGCCTCATCACAGCTCAGTGCAACCCCTAACTCCTGGGCTCAAGCAATCTTCCTGCCTCAGGGACTGAGGAGCAGAACGACAGCTAGCTGAGTGCCACCAAGCCTGGCTAATTTTTTTTTTTTTAATTGTTTGTGCAATGGGGGTCTCCTTATTGTTCAGGCTGGGTCTGACCTCCTGGCCTCAAGGGATCGTCCCACCTGGGCCTCCCAGAATGCTAGTGTTACAGGCATGGATCACCATAACTGGCTGTGATCTTGTGCTTCTGTGGTATTTTATACCTTTTGGGGCACATTCCCTCACACGTCTCCTTTGTGCTCTGTAACAGGTTGAATTCTGCCCCCCCAACATATGTTCAAGTCCTGACTCCCAGTACCTATGAATATGACCTTATTTAGAAATTGGATCATGGCTAGGGGCAGTGGCTCATGCCTGTAATCCTAGCACTACTGGACCAGCCTGAGAAGAATGAAACTCCATCTCTACTAAAAATATTAAAAATTAGCTAGGCACAATGACACCCGCCTATAGGTTCTGCTACTTGGGAAGCTGAGGCAGGAAGATCACTTTAGCCCAGGAGTTTGTGGTTGCATTTGAGTTATGATGATGCCACTACACTCTAGGCCAGGTGACAGAATAAGACTTTGTCTCCAAAAGAGAAAAAAAAAAGTAATAGGCTCTTTGCAGATGTAATCAAGTTAAAATGAGGTCATACTGGATTAGAATGAGTCCTAATCCAACAACTGGTGTTCTTTCTAGAAGAGGGAAATTTGGACAAAGAGACACAGAGAAAATACCATGTGAAGATGGAGGCAGAGACTAGATTGATATATCTTGAAGGCAAACAACATCAAGGATTAGGAACAGCAGAGAGCCGCCTCCGTGCCGCTGCCTCCCGGGCCACCCCAGCTTCACCTGGCCCCTCCGCCTCCTCCAGGCGGCTCAGCCTCAGCCCTTCCCTCCCACGCTCTAGGGGGCTGCATGCAAATAAAAGAAAAAAAAAGAAGAAGGATTACGAACAGCAGAGAGGCCTGGAACAGCTTCTTCCTCAGCGCTCCAGAAGGAGCCAACCTTGCCAACACCTTGATTTTAGACTTCTGGCCCACAGAAGTGTGAGCCAGTAAATTCTTGTTTTAAGAAGAAATGTGAGGCTCAGTGACCGTAGTACAGTGGTTACAGTGCTGGACACATGCACCAAGGGTGGCGGGTTTGAAGCTGGCCCACGCCAGGTGAACAACAATGACAATTGCAACAACAACAAAAAAAAATGGCCAGGTACTGTGGTGGGCACCTGTGGTCCCAGCTACTTGGGAGGCTGAGGCAAGAGAATCACTTAAGCCCAAAAGTTTGAGGTTGTTGTGAGTTGTGACACCACAGCATTCTACTGAGGGCAACATAGTAAAACTCTGTCTCAAAAAAAAAATAAAAAATAAAAAAAGAAGAAATTTGAAATTGTGGCAATTTGTAATGGCAGCCCTAGGAAACTCATACAATGCCCCCATCACAATGGGGAAGCATAGAGGACAAAGATGGGAATCTCCATTTTCAAATCACCCCGTCAACTCTACTGCCTGAGAATTTCTCTGTAGATTAATTTACCCACCATTCCTCCTTTCCTCTGGTCTTGGACAAAAAGAGCCCCTTCCCCTTAAGAAGAGATCCTCCATGCTCGGCCATGGACATCCAACCACAGCCCAAGGCTGGATGTGAAAGCTTATCTGTAGTGGTGGAGATTGTGAAAATTATGCACAGACTTTTTTTTGCTCATCAGCTTTCATTAGTGTTTGCATATTTAATGTGTGGCCCAAGACAACTCTTAAATAAGCATTCATAAGCTGGCTGCAAGCTGCGGTTGGAACCTGACAGACACACACACTCAGGCACAGCCCACCCCTGCTCTGGGCAGGCTTCCTTTCTTTTTGTCAAAAACAGATTTTGAGGCTCAGAGTGGTGGCTCATGCCTGTAATCCTAGCACTCTGGGAGGCCAAGGCAGATGGATTGCTTGAGCTCAGGAGTTTGAGACCAGCCTGAGCAAGAGGAAGATCCCATCCCTACTAAAAATAGAAAAACTAGCCGGGTGTTGGATTGCTGAAGCCCTAGCATTTCAGGTTGCTGTGAGATATGACACCACGGCACTTTACCCAGGGTAACAGAGTAAGAGTTTGTTTCAAAACAAAACTTACAGATTTGGCTCGGCACCCATAGCTCAGTGATTAGGCTACCAATGCTGGCCGGTTTGAACCTCACCCAGACCTGCTAAACAACAATGACAACTGCAACAAAAAAAAAAATGGCCAGGTGTTGTGGTGGGCACCTGTAGTCCCAGCTACTCGGGAGGCTGAGGCAAGAGAATTGCTTAAGCCCAAGAGTTTGAGGTTGCTGTGAGCTGTGATGCTACAGCTCTCTACTGAGGGCAACATAGTGGGAATCTGTCTCAAAAAAAAAACCCCAGGGCAGCGCCTGTGGCTTAGCGGGTAGGACGCCAGCCCCATATGCCGAAGGTGGTGGGTTCAAACCCAGCCCCGGCCAAACTGCAACAAAAAAATAGCCGGGCGTTGTGGCAGGCGCCTGTAGTCCCAGCTACTCAGGAGGCTGAGGCAAGAGAATCGCCTAAGACCAGCAGTTGGAGGTTGCTGTGAGCTGTGTGATGCCATGGCACTCTGCTGAGGGTGATAAAGTGAGACTCTGTCTCTACAAAAAAAAAAAAAAACCAAAAGCAAAAAACCCCATAGATTTGGGTCCCTTTTACTTTCTCAAGGGTGCTCTCTTTTCTCTCAAGTTTATTCCAGAAAGAATCACTGTCTGACTTTGGCACCTCCACATCTCACAGACTTGTGACATTGGGACCTCCACATCTCACAGACTTGTGACATTGGGACCTCCACTTCTCACAGACTTGTGACATTGGAACCTCCATTTCTCACTGCTTAGTTGGTGCTTTGCAATCCAGCTTCTAAGCACAACTCCCCACAGAAAACTTGTGTCTCACCATGAACCTCCTGGTGCCACCTCCTAGGCCTTTCCTTCAGCACTTCATACCTCTTCCAGTGTCAACTCTGTGGGGCTTCTCTACTCACTCCCTCCCCCACTGGCCACTTTCTCTCCAATGCTGAAGCCCCTATCCTCTTCAGTCCTCTCCCCATGGCCCCTCCTTCCCAAAGGGAAAGCACTTTAGAGATGAACAGATAAGCGCTCCATCCCAGCACTAGCACTCACTGGCTAAGAATCCTGTGGCTAGATACTTAACTTTTCTGAGTCTTGATTTCTGCATCTCTAAATTGGGAATAAACATCCCCCTTTGGTAGGGTTGTTAGGAGAAATAAATATTGGGGCTTATACAAAGACCTCAACAATGGCTGGTGTCTGGCAGGTGCATAAACTCCCTAATGAAGGGGTCAAGAGCAGGCAGGTCCTCTGGTTGGGATGCCTGACTGAAATGCTAGCTTGGCCAGGCTCAGTGGCTCAAACCTGCAATCTCAGAACTTTGGGAGGCCAAGATGGGAGGATTGCTTGAGACCAGGAGTTCCAGAACAGGCTGAGAAATATAGTGAGACCTCGTCTCTACAAAAAAATAGAATAAATTTTTTGAGACAGAGTCTCACTCTGTCACCCTGATTAGAGTGCTGTGCTGTCATAGCTCACAACAACCTCAAACTCTTGGGTTCAAGTGATCCTCTAGCCTTAGCCTCCTGAGTAGCTGGGACTACAGATGCACACCACAATGCCCAGCTAGCTTTTCTATTTTTAGTAGAGACAAGGTCTCACTCCTGCTCAGGCTGGTCTAGAACCCCTGAGCTCAGGCAAAGCACCTGCCTTGGCCTCCCAGAGTGCTAGGACTATAGGTGTGAGCCACTGTGCCCAGCCCAAAATAATTTTTTTTAATTAGCCAAGTGTAATGGCACATGCCTATAGTCCCAGCTACTTGACAAACTGCTGTAGGAGGACTGCTTGAGCCCAGGAGTTCGAGGCTGCAATGAGAGATGATCATGCCATCACACTTCAGCCTAGGTGACAGAGCAATACCCCGTCTCTAAAAAAAGTAAAAATTAGGGTGGTGCCCATAGCTCATTGGGTAGGGCACCAACCACATACACCAAGGCTGGTGGGTTTGAGCCTAGCCTGGTCCCGCTAAACAATGACAACTGCAAACAAAAAATAGCCAGGTGTTGCGGCAGGCGCCTGTAGTCCCAGCTACTCAGGAGGCTGAGGCAAGAGAATCACTTAAGCCCAAGAGTTTGAGGTTGCTGTGAGCTGTGATGCCACAGCACTCTACTGAGGGTGACATACCGTATATACTCGAGTATAAGCCGACCCCCTTAATTTTACCCTAAAAACTGGGAAAACTTAGTGACTCGAGTATAAGCCAAAGTGGAAAATGCAGCAGCCACTGGTAAATTTCAAAAATAAAAATATATACCCAAAACAATTACAATAATTGAGGAAT
>CAUYPK010095646.1:0-66592 GCA_963574355.1 Loris lydekkerianus | reverse complement strand
AATAACTAGTATAAAAACAAAACAACACTAAGCCTCTAGGTCGGGGCGGGGGTTGGGGCCGCGCCGTGGGGGTGGGGGGGGGGGGGGGGGGGGGGGGGCCCCCCCAAGGGATGGAAACACAATCTTCAGCTCCAAACTGCTATCAGGCTTCCTGACATGGAAGCTGGTGCTTCAGTAAGGGAATTCCAGTCCTCCTGGAATGGCGAGGGGTCCCTTATCCATGGGGCTACCTAAAAAAGCAGAAAGGACCAACCCTTATATACAGTATGTTTTTTTCTACACTGACATACCTATGATAAAATTTAATTTATAAACTAGGCACAGTAAAAGATTCGCAATAATTAGTAAAACAGAACAATTATAACAATATGCCATAATAAACTTAGGCAAATGAGATCTCTCTTTCAAAATACCTTGATAAACTATACTCATCTATTTTCCAACCACAGTTGCCTGCAGGTAACTCAAACCATGGAACAGAAAACCGTAGACAAGGAAAAACCACTATATCAGACACGAAGGTGATTTAGGCATGTGGTGTGTGTCCTGGGGAGATTAGCGCTTACCCCACGTTGCTGACTTTCAGTCTACCATCTAATCTGAATCCTGCCCACCATGAAGGTCTTGACAACCTCTACCAGGCACAGGACACTTGTGATGTTTAACAGACACAGGAGAGGGCGCAGTATAAGCAAGAATGTGAGCTAATGGGGTCATTTCCTCAATGAGCAGGTGTCCTGGAGTGAGAATGAATGAAGGTTTGAATCTGTTCCCTCTCTCTTAAGCTTGAGCTTCTCACCTCTCTAGGTATGAATTTTATATTTCAAGATAACATTTTTAGACACAAGTTGCCCCTTTTAAACAAGCCAACCATCCCTTAAGGGCTCAGGAAAGAATAAGTCAACTGTTTTAATACTAGAGGGAAAACTGTTGAACTGTGGGAGCAGAGCTACACGATCTTCATATCTTATAAGGGAAGTTCAAGGGTTTTGATTATATTTTAGTACGTACCCTGTGAGTGAACTGGAGCTTGGACCACCCAATATATACTGGCAAACAGAAATTTTTTCTTCTCCGGCCCCTTTATCTCATAGGATGCCCACTCTTTTTGAATGGGCAAAACAGTTCTAAGTGAGTTCTCTTGTGCTGATAACCCCCATTAGTGAAACCCTCTGGGGTCAGTTGTGAACATATGTGAGGGAGCATTCCCACAGATAACCAGGGATGATGATTGAAAAAAGAAAAGACTGAGGGGTGGCACCTGCGGCTCAAAGAGTAGGGCGCCGGCCCCATATACGAGAGGTGGCGCTTTCAAACTTGGCCCTGGCTAAAAACTGCAACAACAATAAAAAAAAAAGACTGGGCCCAGCCATTCCTACCACCCCACCCCTCAGACCAGCCCTAGGTTGAGGTGAAGAAGACTGGGTCTGCTCCTAGATTTATTGAATCAGACTTTCTGGAGATAGGACAAGGTGTTGGTATTTTTTAAAAGTGCCCCAGGTGATTGAATTCTGAAGGTTGAGAACCATTGACAAACACTACCCCTATGAATCCTCTTTGCCACACTGTTGAATAATTGGGATATAGTCAAATAGCTAGTGAATGAGAGCGGACTGATAGAATCCAGTTCCCAGTCTTCAGTCTGATACTTGCCCTGACTATACAGTAAATAGTTACCGCTTGGTTAGTTTATACATGAGGTAGTATTAACGTTGCCATGCTATGCTGTGCCATCCCCTGCACCAGAGAAGTGAGGGCGGCATAGGGAGGCAGAGGCCACATTCAAAAACAAACAAAATAGCCAGGCATCGTGGTGGGCGCCTGTAGTCCCAGCTACAAGGGAGGCTAAGGCAAGAGAATCGCTTGAGCCCAAGAGTTTGAGGGTGCTGTGAGCTGTGATGCCGTGGCACTCTACCAAGGGAGACATAGTGAAACTGTCTCAAAAAAGAAAAAAAGAAAAAGAAAAAAAAATAAAATTCCCAGAATCTAATTCTGAAAGCAGAATCATTTTCCTGCTAGTTATCTAGGCCCCCTAACTTCAGAATTATCTTTGAGTCCTACTTTCATATAATACACGCATCCACTGCTTCTGTTTATTCTTTCTTCCAAATATTTCTCCCCTTTCTCTTCTATCCCTTTGCCACCACCCCTACCAAAGCCCTCAGCACTTGGTTTCTAAATTATCATAATTAATGCACTAAAAGGCTTGCTGGCACCAGACTCCCCTCTCTTCAAACCATCTTGCTTATTCTTTCCAAATAAATCACTTTGAAAGCGTTTCCATCATTTCCCCGCAGCCTTCCAAAAATGTTCACTGGTTTCCACTGTCCAAGGGATTGATCTAAATCCCTTACCCCTCTGCAGTCTATCCCAACCTCCCTTTCCAAACCCAGTCCCCGCTAATCCCGCTGGTCCAACTAATCATTGCTTCCTGGATGTACCAGGCACATTTTCAGCACACACTGTGCATCCCATGACGGGAAGACCTTAGAAATTGGACAATTAGTTGCCCATTCTGGGTAGAGGGGAGAGTGATTTAACCGTTCTTAGCTACAGGCCTTCCTTTGGCACAGGTGAATAAGAATACTTACTTCATATGGTGGCGTGAGGACTAAGGAGTGAATGGGGAAATGACCCCAAGGAGACGCTTGGACATGGTGCGTGTTGTTCCTGGTTTGCTTGACAGCATCCCTTGCCTGTAGCTGCTCGGTTTCCCTTCCCTCCTGGGCTCATTACTAAGCTATTGTCTCTGGCTCCAAACCACCCCTCTGCGCTTGGCTTTGGCCACTGGGCTGAGGCTGTAAATCCTGTTTCTGCTTTGCCAGCGGCTCTCCTTGGTAGGGTCTTTAAGAAGGAGGTACCGGAGGGAACCGCAAGGCTAGAGGAGGAGAAAGGGAGGAACACTCGCCTGCCGTCTGCTGGAAGTCCTGTCCGTGTTCTTGCAGCGATTCCCAGTTTGCAGTTTCCGCTCTCTCTCCAGACCAACCTCCTGCGGCGCCAATGACACCAGCGCTGCTCCAGTTCTGGGGCTCTTCTCCAGCTGCCTCAGTTCTAATAACGCCAACTTCCACCCACTGGTCCTCTACCCCTAGCATGGGCAGCTGCTTCCTCTACTTCTCTTTAGGTTCTCAACTGAAAACTGACAGTTCTCTGCACTGACATGCGTGCTGCCATGGCTGGTGTGAAGTGTCCCCTATGTCCTGTGCTTCCCTGGCTGATCTTCGCCCATCTCCCCTCTTCCAAGTTGGAGATACATCTTGCTGGGAGAAGGCTTCCTTGGCCATCCCACCCTCTGAACTCTACAGGCCTCCAGAAGGACCACAGAGCTGGCATGAACCTCAGAAATACATTTCCACTGTGACTCCCTTGTCTTGCCAATGACAAAGCTGAGTGTCAGAAGTTATCCTCAAAGGCACAATCTCCACCTGGTTCTTTTGCCTCCCTCCCACGATGAGCTGTCCACCCTGACTGTTCACTTAGCACTTGGTCCTTTGAGACCCTTCAGCATCTCTGTAATTGTGGCCTAAAATATCATTGACTTGACACTGCTTAACTTAGCTTTAGGCATCTTTCTTAAGGGACACCATTGTGTGAGTCACTGGGCTGGGAAGGGGACTTAGTCCCACATGACAAACACTGTGTGTATGTGGACACGTAGAGGGGATTTCACTTACATACAGTCTGGTGCATGAACCATTGAATCCTGAGCTTTCAACATATGGAGAGGATGTCCAGCCCCTTCTTCCTAGTAATGACCAACATCTGGATCCAATAACATCTGGGAACTGTACTTTTATGGCCTGCATAGATGCTGAAAGGTCTTCTGAGTTGTTTTCTCCTTAGATGCAAAAACAGAAGATGTAACAGAATTTTGTAAGCATGCTTGTCCTACTCATGAGACAGGAAGAGCATGCTGATTCACAGTGGCATTTTATCAGGTGATGTTTCCTCATGGACAGAATTTAATATTATATGTTATAAAGTCTTAATGGGACAAAACATTTTAAAGAGGGAGACTAGTTTTCCAGTTGCTTTCCATAAGTTTTCCTGTCACATAATGACCTCAAATTACGCAAAAGGAGCAACTGACCCACCCAGATGTTTTTTGCAGCAACCACTGGGGCAGTGCATGGCCATGACAGCCAACCACAGGGATAGTATCTAGGACTCAGGGAGTGTCCCTGACTGTTGTCAGCCCCCCCCCCATACATGCCACCCTGCAGAGCCCCTGTCCTGGAGAAGGTCCACTTGGGGCCCTGGGATCCATTTGTACAAGTCCTGGGGATAGACAGGTGCTGGAGCAGTGGAAAAGGAGATGGGCCAGAGCCATGAGAGACAGGCAAGAAAGACAACAGAGGGTCAAGGTAAATGAGTTCAATTGAACGTTGGCCTCTGTTCCCTAATTTCTTCATATTGAATTGGGAGATTTCCTTCAAAATGAATTTGGGGCTTCAATTAGCCAGATAATTTCTTTTCCTGTCTTATTTTTACTTTCTAATTATTGCCAACCTTAGAATTCAGGATAAAGTGTCCGGTGGAGCAGAAAAGCATGTGGAGAAAAGACTGATCGTAAACCTGTACTAAACTCACCACGTGCCCCACACAGGGAAGGCTATGCAGCCCAGGGTGGAAGCAACCTGCGCATTAGAACCACCTGTGAAGCATTAAACAAACAAACAAACAAACAAAAAAAAAAAAACAATAAAACCCAAGGCCAAGGTTACAGCCCACACCAATTACATCAGCGTATCAGGGGGCAGCAGCATCGTCTATAGACTCCCCCCACTGGGAAGGCCAGGGACCACTGTTCTAGGAGAAAGAGAATGAGCTTTGGAGTAAAACAGACCTGAGTTTCTGTTCTGGTTCCAAAGCTTATCAGCTGTGTGACCTTAAGAAATTTAAACCTTTTGAGTCTCAACTTCTTATTTAGCCAATGGGCACATCAGTAGTACTCTGGGAATTAAAATACAGCCATGCCTTCCTTAATGACAGGGATGTGCTCTGAGAAATGTGTTGTTAAGGGGTATGGTCGTTCTGTGAACATCATGTGCATGTACCCACACCTCAATAGTCTAGCCTGCTACACACCTGGGCTGTGTATCTAAACATGGCAAATGTACAGTGAAAATGCAGTGCTATCATCTTACGTGGCCACCATGGTGGCTGCAGTTCACTGTTGTCATGCAGTACAGAACTGGAGATGATCACAATTGGAGGTGGAGTTAAAGGTAAGGTACTAAGGGAGGCAAGAGCCCTAGCTCCACCCAGGGGGGTGGTCAAGGAGGCTTCACAGAAGAGGGACCATTGATGCTGATTCTGACTTGTGGAAGGTTTGGGCAGAAAATGAAGGGAAAAAATATTTCCGACTGAAGGGACAAGTGGAGGCATGGGAGGAAGGACCAGCATGGGATCAGTGGGAGACTCGTGTGGGGCAGGAGGGATACCGTGGAGGGCTGGAGTGCCCTGCCCAGGACTCTGGGCCTTTCCCTGCCTATGGTGAGACATCTGCAAAATCTGATGTCGCCATAGTAGGATTAAACCTGTGTTTTAAGACTGAAAGGAGAGGTGATTGGAAGCAGGCCAGCCAGCCAGAAGGGATGGCAGTTGACGGAGGAAGGGAGTCACACTGAACTGTGGAACAGTTGCCCGGCAGCACCAGCTGCTGACTGACGGTGGGGACCACCTGGCCAGGACTTCCGTGTGTGTGGTTGGTTGTGGTGTCACTGAATTCAGTTGGAAAGATGTCAGGTGTGAAGCAAGATGCCCAAAAGACAGTTGGGTTTGTAGATCAGGAGCTCGCTGAGCTGGGGGTTGACTGGAGGTGGGTAGGGGGGACCAGCATGGGGGGAAGCTGGGGAGAGGACGAAGCGGTCCCGGAAGAGGTTACAAAGCATGAAGGCTTCCAGGACCAGAAGAGAGTTCTGAGAGAGGCCTCCACTTACATGACAGCAAAGGACAGGAGAGCTTCAAGGAAAATCTGGAGAAAAGAGCATCTTGGATGCCAACAGAGGAGAGTTTCCAGGGCTTAGTGGTCAAATTAGAACTGAGCAATCACCCTCTTCCTTTGACAAAGCAGGTTCTGTCAGAACAGACCTGTGGGCCATGACCCCTTTGTAACGATGAAAATACATCCTGCATATCAGATACTTTACGATTCATAACAGTAGCTAACTTACAGTTATGAAGTAGCAACAAAAATAATTTTATGGTTGGGGGTCAGCACCACATGAGGAACTGTATTAAAGTGTCCTGGCATTAGGAGGCCTTAGGAAGGTTGAGAACCACTGGTTTAGAGGGTTGAAGAAGAGAAATGAGAAGAAATACCAGACACGGGGTTGGGGAAAACCACAAGGAAGGGAACGGGCGACACTGAGTGGTGGCTTAGGAGAGAGGCAGGACTAAGGGGATTGGTTTCTATAAAAACATTTGACCTTTCAGTGGAGTGAAGCAAAAAGGGGCCTGGCAGTGGAGACAGGAGAGAAAGGGAAGAAACACGAATGTGGTCAGATCCTGGAGCAGACCAGAGCCCAGAGGGGGCCAGTGCACCTGCAAGGACACTGGAGACTCGTAAGGAGAAGATGGAGGTCAGGACTCAATGAAGGAACAAGGCAGTAATTTTCAAATGGCCTCAAGGACCCAGCTGAGACATGAAAGAAAGAGAGGAGATATTCCGTATGTCAAAAAACAGCAAGAGACAGTGGTCCCTGGAGGACAGGTAGCCCAGCAGGTGCTGATGCTGAGCCAGCCCCGATGACGGCAAGATGAGTACAGAGCTGCCCTGGGATGAAGGAGGTGCTGGGTGGCCAAGCTGGGGACCCTGCGTGAGTTGAGAGCACCTGGAGGCTGGGAGCCCATGACGCTAGGTAAGAGTAAAGACAGAAGACCTTGATGGCTCCTATGAGAAGGCTCACCAGGGGAAGCTGAAGTGAAAAATGGGAGCCTAAGAGATTTTCTTTATGAAAACGACATCCAGGTTTTGGAAAATGAAGCAGTTATAGGGGATGAATCTAAGGTTTACCATTGGGAATAGAGTTCAAAAATCAAAACCAAATGAGATAGTGACTGTGAAATTATTTCCTAAAATATAAAATGCTAAGGTTTTTGTATATTGTTTCCATTATTTGAACTGCCTGGGAGAAGGGAGGGCTGATGTGGTGCAGGAAGGAATCACCTGTGTGAGGTTTCCCAGGGTAGACGGAGAGGAGGACTTCCTATGTGTTTAGGGGTCCCAGAAGCACGTCCAGAGATTGAAGGATGACAGGAAAGAGAATGGTGTGCTGTCTTGCTTGACCTAAAAAGGAGCGTTCATTCAATCCAAGTGCTGCAGGAACACATGGGAGAGGAATGCTCACCGTCCTTTCATCCAGGGCTTACAAAACAAATTTCCATCTGAAAGATCTTAAAGGCAGTGCAGTCATCAAGAATGTTCAAGAAAATCTCTTTTGGCAGCAAGAAACAGAGATCTATTCAAAATAGCACTCAAAAAAGGCAGCTTCTTGCAAAGATCTGACAGAGTCACAGTAGCTGGGATTTAAAGGAACTAACTTTTATTTCCAGAAAGATGTCGGAAACCAAGGTAGCCACTTTAGATTGTCTCTGGTAGCCCCTCTGCTTCTCTCTGTGGGTCAGCTGCCTCTCCTTCCTCCTCTGCTTCTTCCTTCACTTGTTTAAATGTCACTGGGCCCAACGTGACTGTTGGCTCCGACTCTTCATCAGAATGCAACTGCCCAAGCGCTGTCTCCCCATCTCTCTGCCCTGGTTCAGTGAAAGAAAGAAACAAAGCCCTTCTTGCCAGGCTCATCAAGGGCCTCTTGGCGGACTCTGGGGTGCAGGCAAGTGTCTCCCCAGGCCCCACTTATGGTAGCTTCGTAGGGTTCATGTCTACTCTGGAGAGGACAGAAATGTCGGGAAAGTTAGAAAAGCACAGGAAATCCACAGTGAAGAAGGTCAAGGTGAAGGTTGGCAGAGGTCAGTGGGAGTATCCAGAGGGCAGGGCTACATCTGGGTTGTCATGGCCAGTCAGGGAGGAAGGAGCGGGGATAGAGACTGGGAGGCTGAGAGGAAAGATTCAGGAGCCCGAGGTGGACCTAGTCCACTCCCAACTTAAGGAAACTCCCTGTCCCTACCCCAGGGCACAGTCTGGCTGAAAGTCCCAGTCCCGAGCAGAAGCTAGTATGGCTGACGTGAGCCTTTCAAATGTTCTTTCTAAGAGGAAAAAGAATGCCAGGTAGAGAAGACCTGGTACAGACCCTCAAAATTCAAAATGTTTGGGAAACTAATGTGGGGAAAAACTAAACTAAAGCAAAATGAGAATCAATTGTTCTCAAAGTGTGAAATAAAGTTAAGTCAACCACTGGTCCTGATCCTCACTTGTGCTTGGTAATGGCTCACATAATTCAGAGGTTTAAACCATGGGAGTCCACAGCCAGAAGTCCAGGGGCCAGCCTGCTCCAGCTGGTGCCCAGCACCCCTGCCTGTGGCAGGCCAGCCTTGCCCTGTGCCTGGCTGCTTGTTAGTACTTCCCAATGTCAACATGGACACAGAACAGGCCACGTGGAGGCTGGATGGGAGAGAGCAAAGAGGCCCTGGTGATGAGAACACACAGTGTGAAGCGGGAATCTGGAGAACACACAGCGGGACACGCTGGTGCCTGGGACGCTGGCCACTCCCCAGGGCAGGGAACCAGGGATCCTTTTAAGGACAAAGAAAGTGCCAAATAAACTCAGAACACCTTGCTGTGCCAGAAAGCCAGGAAATTATCAAAGATGAGGAGAACATGTCGAAAGGACACAGATCCAGGCTTGACAGCTCCTCTGGCCAAATGCGGCCAATTGGAGCCTCAAAACAACAATAACAACAGATTATAACCTAGTAAGCAAAACAGGAATTCATGAGTCCACTTAGATACAAATAAATATGCTAATAAATGAAAAGTTGGACAAGAAATGAGATATTTACATAATGTTGAAATTCCTCTTCACAAAATACTTGTTAAAAGCAAGGGGAGTTGGAGGAGAGTTCCGGGAAGAAACACCATAATCAAGCCATCAAAGGCTTCACTGCCAGTAACTGTACAAACAAAAAACATGTGTTACCTGAAAGGATGCGTGGAGGATGCAGCACTACTTTTGGAACAGTCCCGAGAAACACACACAACTTGAATCTAATCATGAGGAAGTATCAGAAAAGCCCAAACTGGAAAACATCCTACCAAATAGCTGATCTTCACTCTGCAAACTGGTAAGGATCTGAAAATCTAGGAAAGACTGAAGATTGGCTTCAAAGTGAAGAAAACTGAAGGAACATGATGACTAAATGCTATAGGTCATCCGAATTAGAGCCTTTTTCTATAAAAGACACTATTCGGGCCAGGTGCTGTGTTGCCCACCATTAGACCCAGGTGCTTGGGAGGCTGAGAGAGGAGGATCGCTTGAAGACAGCCTGGTTGACATAGTGAAAAACCTGTCTCTAAAAAAAGAGAGAAAATATATTAGGAAAATTGGAAAAACTTGAACAGGAATCTGGAGCTATTAAAGAGTGAGGGTATAACATCAGCAATTAAATCTCAGAAAAAGGTTTTTGAACTACGCTTCCAATTTTTCTGTATGTTTCTGTCTGTTTCGAATGTTTTTTAAAAACATGAAATATAAAAATATAAGTCTGTCTCTCTGTTTCTTAAAAATATGAAGCTTTGTTGCTACATGTGAGGCACTTGCCTATGGTGCCAGCTACTCAGGAGGCTGAGGTGGGAGGTTCGCTTGAACCCAGGAGAAGGAGCTGCAGTGAGCTATGTCATGGCACTGCACTTCTGTCGGGCAACAGAGACCTCTTCTCAAAAGACACAAAATCATATGAAACAAAATGGAGCTTTGTTTTAGACTAGTAATGGTTGAAAGGGAGCCCCTTACAAAGTATATCCATGTCTTGAAACCTGTGAGTGCGACATTATTGGGAAAAAAGGTCTTTGCATATGTGATTAAATTGAGCACCTCTGGATGAGCTCACCCTGGATTATCCCGGCGGACGATATATCCAGTGACAAGTGTTCTTATAAGAGACCCACAGAGGCGAAAGCCATGCAAAGATGGAGGCAGAGATTGGAGTGATGCAGCAGCAAGCCACCAATTGCCCAGAGTCACCAGGACAGAAAGAGGTGAGGAAGGATTTGCCCCAAGAGCTATGAAGGGAACATGGCCCTGCTGATACCTTGCTTTTGGACTTCTGGCCTTAAGAACCATGAAAGAATAAATTTCTGTTATTTAAAGCCACCCACCACAACCCCAGGAAAGTAAGACAGAGTGCTTGTCTCATCTCATTTTATTGGAAATTGAAGACTAGATTAAGGACTGAAAGCAAGATTGCTTTGAAAGTCCTCCCAATTTTAGGCTGTCAAAGCCAGAGGCGGAATATTCATACACCTTCTCATGGGCCATGCTCTGCTGAGGAAAACGACTTCACTGGGTCACAATCCCACCAAACACCCATCCGACCCTCACCTTCACACTTGGGGTGTATAAGCCCTGGGCTTGTTTGGGACTCTTCCCAAGGCAGAGATTCTCAAGTGGAATGATTTTGCCCCCTTAGGGGACAGTTGACAATTTCTGAGGATGTCTTTAGTGGTCATGGCCACAGGATGGAGGTTGCTATTGGTATCTAGTGGGTAGAAGTCAGGGGAGCTGTTGAGGGTCCTGCAATTCACAGGCTCCCACCTCACCATAAAGGAGTATATGGCCTAAAGTGCCAGCAGTGGTGACATTCAGAAATACTTTCTTAAGGGAACAACTTCCTTTTTTGTTCTACAAAGAATATTGAGACTTCTCTGTCAGGATAGGAACACAGGAAGGATGGAGGCACTACACAGAACCTTCTGTACTATTTAAAATTTTTTGTTATGGTAAGAACAGACAGCATGAAATCTATCAGTCTAGACTCTTAAATTTTTAGAGGTACAGCACAGCATCATACAGCACATCTCTAGAACTTACAGATCTTGCACAACTGAAACTTCAGACCCATTGAAGAACCACACCTTCTTTCCTCCTTGGACTTTGGGCAACCATGATTCTACTTTAGATATCTAGTAAAAGTAGAACCATGTAGGATTAGTCCTTCTGTGGCTGGCTTCTTTCACTTAGCATAGTATCCACAAACTTGCATCCGTGTTGTCCCACAGGGAAAGATTTTCTTCTTTTTGTGACAGAATAATATTTCATTGTATGAATATACCACATTTTCTTTATTCATCTGTGGATGGACATTTAGGTTATTTCCACTTTTTGACTATTGTGAATAATGCTGCAATGAACATGGAGGTGCATATATCTCTTTAAGATGTTGGTTTCAATTTTTATGGATAAATACCCAAAACTGGAATCACTGAATCATGTGGTGATTCTACTTTTAATTTTTCTGAGGAACCTCCAAACACTTTTTCCTAGTAATTGCTCCAATTTACATCCCCACCAACAGCACAGAAGTGTTTTAATTTCTTCACATTTCCATCAACACTTGTTATCTTTTGTTTTGCTTTTAGATAATGGCCAACCTAGCAGGTATGAGATTATAACTCATTGTAGTTTTGAATTGCATTTTCTTGATGATTAATGATGTCAAGTATCCTTCAAATACCAGGTGGTCATTTCATTTGTATGTCTTGTTTGGAATGATTTCTCTCTTCAAGTCGTTTGCTCATTTTTTAATCAAGTTATTTAGTTTTCTGCTATTGAGTTGTAGAAATTCCTTATTTTTTTTAGCTATTAACCTCTTACGGTCTGCATATATTTTCTCACATTCCCCAGCTTGCCTTTCCCTCGGTTGATTGTTTCCTTTGCAAAGCAGACATTTTAGTTTGAGGTAGTCCCACATGTCTAGTTTGGCTTTGTTGCTGTGCTTTTGGCGTCAGACCCAAAAAATCATTGCTAAGACTAATGTCAGGAAGATTTTTTTCCTATGCTTTCTGCTAGAAATTTTATAATTTTAGTTCTTATGTATAAGTCTTTAATCTGTTTTAAGTTAATTTTTGTCCATAGTACAAGGAAAAAGTCTATTTTTATTCTTTTGCCTATGGATAACATATGTTCATGGGTTTATTTCTCCCTATTCTCTCTCTCTCTATTATGTCTGTCTTTATGCCAATGCCATACTTTTTAGATTACTGTAGTTTTTAAATATATTTTAATACAGGAAGTATGATCCCTTCAGCTTTGTTCTTCTTTCTTAAGATGGTTTAGTCTGTTTGGGGTCCTTTGTGCTTCCATATGAATTTTAGGATTTTTTTTTTTCTGTTTATATATAAAAAATGCCATTGGGATTTTGATAGCAAATTATATTATAGGTTGCAGTCAGTAGTATAACATTTTAACAATATAAAATCTTCCAGTCCCTGAACAGAGGGTGTCTTTTCATTATTTCTGTCTTCTTTGATTGCTTTCATCACTGTTTTATAGTTTTCAGTGATCAAGTCTTTCACCTCCTTGGTTAAGTTTATTCTTAAGTATGGGCATTTTTTAAAAATGCTACTTCCTAATTTATTTTTTGAAAGGCATGATTTTTTATTTTTTATTTTTTTTTTGAGACAAAGTCTCACTATGTCACCCTGGGTAGAGTTCCATGGTGTCACAGCTCACAGCAATCTCAAACTCTTGGGCTTAAGTGATTCTCTTGCCTCAGCCTCCCAAGTAGCTGGGACTATAGGAGCCCGCCACAACACCTGGCCATTTTTTTTGTTGCAGTTGTCACTGTTGATTTTAGCTGGCCCAGGCTGGGTTTGAACCTACCAGCCTCCGTATATGTGGCTGAAGCCCTACCCACTGAGCCACGGGCACCGCCCTAATTTATTTTTTGAATAGCTTATTGTTAGCCTTCCAGACTATTTACATGTCTCCTAGTTCCAGAAATCTGTGGTTTGTAATAGAATGTGGACTATGGATGAAGTGTGGGAAAACAAGCAAAGGGGCTGGATTTCTCAGGATTCTAGGTCTCAGACCTCTCTTCAAGCTTGTCTTGCTCTTTACTGCTCACACGTGGACAGAATGTTCAGAACGTGACTGCTGTGGGTTGGCTATGAACACAAGTGACAAACATTTCAATTCTACCTGCTGAACTACATTATTCAAAGGGTTCTGGAGCCTCAGCTGTGACCACTGGGACTTCAGCTCTCATGTGACTCAGCCTGGGAGAAAAACACTTCTAGGGCTCTAACTCTCCTTCCCTTCTTCCTTCTTTCTTTTTCTTTCTGCTCAGCATTTATTGGCCTCCCCCAGTGCAAACACAGTACTAAACATCGGGGCTGCCAAGATGTGTAAGTTCATAAATCTGATAGGAGGAACAGAGGGACACATTAAACCAGGAAGTGCTAAGTGCTATGATAATAGTACCCAAAGAGGGAGAATTTTTGAAAAAGCTTTCGTACATAACAGGGCAAATCAAATCAGATTTCAGGACTCTCTTTCATAAGAGAGATGGAAAAAATAGCCTGGAGAGGAAAAAGTGGAAACAAACATCTGAAAGCTTAGTCCCATTGTTCCTCCTTTTGCTGAAAACTATTGACAGCTGCAAGAGGAGCCCGGATCCCAATTTTCGGAAACTCAAGAGTGTTTCTTAATCATCTGAGACCTCTCAAAACTAAAAGGCATCTAGAGATATTTTTGAAGGTAAATATACATGAGTCCTGAAAATCGATGTGTGAAAATATTTCCTAGAAAGACCCAAAAAGAACTTGATGATGTCACAGTAAATGTTTTAGTGTATGTTGGATTGGGGGTTGTTAGTAGACATCATCAAAGTTGAGGCAGGCAAAAAAATAAGGTGTGGGGAAGCGGTCATAACTCAAGTTCTCTGTTCTTATTTGGATCATGTAGAAGAAGCAGGTGAATTTCCTGAACGATCTTTCTCACTCATCTTTGGCTCTGATGACCAGTGATTATTAGGCAGTCCCATTTCATGCTTTTGATTGAAACACCTACTTGCCAATAACTTTACTATTTTTGGACATTAATATTTTCTAAGGTCCAATGCCTTAAGCAAATATCTGCAAAGATACTCAAAGGAGTTGAAGAGGGAACAAAAGGGCCCTTTGCAGCCCTTTTGTGTGAAATCACAGTAACAGTGGCATTTGAATAGCTCATACCCTCTCCTGGTGACAGCTGCAGGAACATCAGAGCTGGGGACTGCTCAGCTAACTGAAGTGCCCTGTAGGTTCTCTTTGCCGTCAAGAACCTCTCTGATAAATAGCTCTTGACCAGCTCCTTATATGGGTACAGACAGCCCCGAGGGGCTGAGATGTATTTTGGATGCAATCTGATTCTCATTTGTCAAGGGTCTCAAGCCTTTGGCCTTGCATCCCAGGGAGACAGCAGTGGGCTCCAAAGACTCTTGTGCCCTGGCCCTGTTGCAATCACTTTTCCATGGAAGATTCCCCCTTATCTTGAAAAGGAGAGGTGCCTGGGGCTTGTCACACTGCCTCAAGCAATAGTTAAGATGATTTGAAAGAAAGTGCTGGGGGGGATCAGAATTGGCAAATTGCATAGGAGAAAAGTGGCCCTTGACTTATTCACCTTTTGAGAGCCTTTGGGGCTCATCAAGAATCATTTCATAAACCCCCTTGGAGGTAAGTAGCCTTGCAGACTCCTTCTGCATGTTTACTCCTCAGAAAAGCCACAGCAGAGGGGAAATTTCCTGGTGCTGCCTGGCATCAGTCATGTGAGAACCACATCTGAGGACTGCACATGAGTGAGGGCTTTTCCCCAAGGACTGTGGGCCCCACTATAGGCCACAGGCACCATGAGCACACTGAATTTTTTCTTGTTCACGGAAAGGGAACTGGATGGAATCCAATGCATAATCTATAGTGAATGAATGAATGAAGCAAAGAAAGAAGCCAATGGCTCATTAGAAGCTTATGTTCGGATCCTGCAGCAAGCAGAAATAAAAATAGATTGTCATGGTGGGTTTTATTTACATAACTAAAATATTACAGCCTATAAAATCTCTGAGCCTGTCTATTAATGATGCTACAACACAGATGCTAAAGGGCATAATAGCCATGGAAAACAAATGCTCATTATAATGTGAATGTGGCTTTTTGCCAATGATTGTGATGGTTTCTGTCCTGCTCCCTACACCTGCTGCCTTCCCTGGTCAGTTTGGCCACTGGTGTGCCAACCCCCTGCTGGCCCCCTGTCAATATGCTACCACATCTGACCCCTCTTCCAGAAAACCCTAGAGGAAAACACTTTCCACCTGCCTCAGGTAGACTGTTCTTCTTGGAGGGCACATCTTCCCTGAGGAGTATTAAATAGAAAGGAAAAACCTTCCAGGAAAAACAAGAAGCCAGTAATGGAGCAATCACAGCTCTCTGAGCCCACTCATGGCAGCCCATACGTAACCGGGAACGGGGACTGTGGAGTAAGAGCTATTCAGAAATGCATACCCAGGAGGGTGACGAGCTGTAATAAATGAGCTGACTTTGGAGTATGTGTAATATGCTTAACATAACATTGTAACCAGGGGAGCTATTTTTTAAGAATAAAACAATGAGGGAGAGTAAATATCGTTAATACAGAATGAGTGACGCGGGAGTTCCCAGCGAACAGGGATTTTCTCACTCCGACATCAGGCTCTAATTGCAGAGAGACGGCCCTACTTGTCATTACACTGTTAAAAAAAAATGTAAAATATAATTTGTTGGATATAAGACCCCAAAGCCTTGGGATTAGAGGAAGGATTCCTCAAAATCCCATTTGGTGGGGTTTCTGCTTGAGGAAATGCACAGAAAGAGATAGTTACTGATTGGTCACCAGAGCCAGAAATCCAGCTCCTCACAGACTCTCTCAGGACCATCACTGGGTATTTCTTTTCTTTTTTTTTTTTTTAATTTTAATTTTATTTTTATTAAATCATAGCTGTGTACCTTAATGTGATCATGGGGCACCATACACTGGTTCTATAGACCATTTGACACATTTTCATCAGACTGGTTAACATAGCCTTCCTGGCATTTTCATCACTGGGTATTTCTTAGATGACTGAAGAGAGAAAAGGACACGTGAATTAGGACAGCTGCCCCCATCTTTACTTTCTCCACTTTGTTCTGCCGTGTGGTATTCACGAGCAGTTAAAGGCCCTGAGACCCTCCTGTGGGTCCATTGCCAATGTCATGGTCAGCATCAACAGGGCCTTCTGGGCAGGCAGCGGGTAAGTAGATGCAGACAGAGCACATGCTGCCCCAGAAGGCAGCACAGCACATTTTGGACACAGCCTGGTAGTCATCTCCAAACTCTGCCTGGCAGCTCCCACCTGATGGATGGATAAGCTGCCGGAATGACCACATGCCTTGTGCGACGACACCCCTTTTAATTTAGCATTGGTCTAGTACATTGTTTTCCAAAATGAATGTTGTGAGTTGTCAGTAAATATCCTTTATAAAAGCGGAGAATGTCCTGTGATCTAATTAGGAGGTGAAGTACTGGGTTAAACAGGTCTCTAGTAAGAAACTTCTTGGGGTTTTTGAAATTGGAAATTTCTAAGAAAATGGTAAAGGTCGCTATGCATCCCCCAAAAGCATTTCACTTGGACTTATGTTTCTTAAAAGTCATGGTGAAAACACTGGTTGTGTTCATCAGAGGATCCTCTTGCTGTTTCAAGTCCATACCATTACCCTTCTGTTTATGTGTAAGTCATCTAATCTAGGAACATTAATTCCTGATCTCCCATCATAATAGATATGGCTAGAATGGAGGAAAAATGTGAGGTCCATCTTGTCTTTTGAGAGCAGCTCAACTCTGCACCTCTCTGGAGTATTTGAGGGGCAGCGTCCCCCAGAGGACTTTTCCATAGGGCCATAGATCTCCTAGAAAGTGATGATGTGTTTCCTGCTAGAGAGACTGAGCAGGCAGGTGTCTGGAGATGGATATGAGGCACCCTGCAGTCACACTGCAAGGTGCCCATGCCTAGGTGCTTGGGGGTCAAACCAAGCTCCTCAACTCCCTAACTGCTCAGTAGGGAAGAGGAGATTCATGACGACTTCACAGAGCATTTGTGTGTCATTCGAGTGGGCCACTGGGTGCCCAGATCAAACATTGTTTCTGAGTGCATCTGTGGGGGCATTTCCAGAGGCAAGCAGCCTTTGGGTTGGTGGAGTTGATAACTGGCCCTCTCTGAAGTGGGTGGGCATCCTAGTTGCTGAGAGCCTGAATGGAGCAAAAGGATGAATTCATGCCCTCTTTTCCTGCCTTCCTGCTTGAGCTCAGAAATCTCTTTTCATCTTCTGCCCTTGAACTTGGATTTACATCCTTGCTTTGTCTACTTCTCAAGATCTCCAGACTCAGACAGAATAATATCACCAGCTTTCCTGGGCCTCCACCTTGCAGATCAATAGAGTGTGTGTGTGTGTGTGTGTGTGTGTGTGTGCACGCTATCTACCTGATCATCTATTTATCCATCATCTAGATTTATCTCCTATTGCAGTGTTTCTCAACCTGTGGGTTGTGATTCCTTTTTAACAATGAAAATACATTGCAGCATTAGGAAGGTTGAGAACCACTATCATATTGGTTCTGTTTCTCTAAAACTCCGATTCAGTGCCTCAAGTATCTTGCATTGGGCATGGAACACAATAAATGTTAACAATAATCGTTTGGGGAATGTGATTAAGAAGAAATCATGTCTCTCAGATAAAACCTTATTGGTAAAGTTTTTACAAAAGCTCCTCATTAAGCTGATGTTCCAAGAAAATTTTATTTCATTTTAATATTTTTTCCTGGGTTTCTATAGAATGATGCTCCTTGCAGGTTTAGAACCATTGTCTTTCCTTAGAGGCTCTCTAGTCTTTTATGCCTTCCTACCAGCATCTGAGGTTTATATTCTAGAATATAAAATATCTAGTTACAGATCATGAGAGAGGGAAGATGAATGCCAAAGTGGAGAATTTGAATTCCTTGTGGTCCAGTGGGGAATACAGACACCCAGTGTGAACAGCGCTGTGCTGAAGGCACAGTTGGGAAGGCATGGCCATCTCCCAGCATACAGGAGGTCTGCTGCAAAAAAAAAAAATTTTTTTTTTTTTTGAGACAGAGTCTCACTCTGTTGCCCAGGCTAGATTGTTGTGGTGTCATCCTACCTCACAGCAGCCTCAGACTCCTCATTTTAAGAGATCCTCCTGCCTCAGCCTCCTGAGTAGCTGGGTCTACAGGTGTCTGCCACAACACCTGGCTAATTTTTCTATTTGTAGTAGAGACAATGTTTCCCTCTTGTTTAGGCTTGTCTCAAACTCCTGAGCTCAAGGGCTCCTCCAGTCTTGTCCCCTCAGAGTGCTAGGGTTACAGTGTGAGCCACGGTGCTCTGCCAACAAATTTCAGTCAAATGAAGCAATGAGTGAACAAATGAATCTAATTTGCCCTGGATGTGAAGGAGGTTCTGTGATTGGTGGGGTGAAATAGTTTTGAGTTGTTAATTTGTATTTTCTCTCTGCATCCTCCTTTTTGCCATTTTAAGAAGTGTCCAGAGTTTGTTGCTCTTTGTTCCTGATGCGGAGGAAAGCAGAAGCGCCTGGAAGAGTCTGTGGTGGGTGGGGGTGTCTCCCCTGCAAGATGCTCACAGGCGACAGAAAGGGAGGCTGAAAAGGCTGAGGGGGTGGTTAGATGGAAGGTAAAGGAGGCAACAGAGTTCCCACATGGAAGGCTGGCATGGGGACGCTGAGGGATTGTGGCCCTGTGCATGCCACAAAAGCAGATTGCTTCTGGAACACTGCAGACCTAGACAATGAGATGATCTCGAAGGCAACCAGGATCTGGGCTTTCTGATGGCAGACCCTCTGGAGGTGGACACCATCCTGCTCAGGACTCAGATGGCATTCCCTGCTGGCGTGGTGCCTGGGCTCAGAGTAGGAAGCAGGTGGTTTTAAAGAACATTTAAAAAGTTATATTCCTTACACATTCTCCAAAATTGTAGCTTACAAACACACATCGTCTTGAGGCTTGCTTGCCTTTCTGCAATGGTCACTTAAGGTTTTCTGTTGCAAAGGTTTTCTTCCTGAGGTTGGTCACTCACAAGCCTCAAGGCTGATGATGTTAGGGAATCTGAAATTGACGAGCTAGAGGTAACCAAGACAAGCTGGGGAAAGAAGGGAAGAGAACTGGCTTCCTTTCTGTCCTCTCCTGTCTGCTAGAGAATTGTAGATATTACTCTGAAGGAGATACAGAGATTATTTGAAATTGTCTGTTCCCTGGCCCCGTGACTCCTGAAGCATTCCTGACAGAATTACCACGGAAATTTCCATATCAGCCAGTTCCCGGCTGTTTGGCCTCAGCTACCCTTGACCTTCAAAAGCAGTAGTGCAAAGCTAGTTCCTATAAACACCTGTCTAGACCTTCACTTCCCTTTGCCCTTTTTAAAATTTCAGTTCTTCGTACAGCCAGCCCAAGGTCTCACTACTGCAGAGCAGAAGCCTAATGTGTGCTGTGAACATCTTAGAGGGCCCCACATCCCTCACTTACTGCAAGGGCGTGAGGAGGGCCACTTCCCTGTGTCTACTCAGCTCCCTAGAGACCCAGCACACAGCTTTGTTCCAGCTGGGTGAAGTTCCTGGTCATAGGACAAGAAGAACAAGGCAAAGCCGTCCTCATCTAGACATGTTGTAAACATTTTAACATTGCCCTTGAGGTATTGTGTTGAAGAAAAATGTAATTTTCAAAAATTATGGAACGAGAGATCGAAAGTTTACTTATAAGTAATGTGTGAGTGGGAGATACTAGGGTTTACAGTACTTGGGGGTTGAACACCTTTGATGCTTTCATAAGATAGTGCAGTGTAATAATAAAAATAAATTTCTTAAAGTCAGTAGTAGAGAATTGTTAGGAAGTGCCCCAAAGGGATCACTCATGAATAAAAGAAACCAAAACAGAAATTTCTAAATTTGTAGAAAAGAATAAAAAGGAAAAAACTGTATAGAAAAATGTATGAGAAAGCTTCATACAGAGAAAAATCTATAGATTTAAGCACTCTCCTTTGAAAATAAAAATAAACCAGATATTCATTTAGAAAATTAGAAAAATTTTAATTCTTATAAAAAAGAGAACCTAAGAAGAACAAATAAATAGGTAAAAGCTGAAAATGATAAAATATATAGCAAATAGAATACTTGAGTTCATTAGTAAATGAAAAACCTGTTTCTTTGAAAGGATAAAATAGACCCATTTGTGAGGCTGATGAAAGGGAGGAAAGAAGAGCAGTGAAAATAAACAAGATCTGAAATGAGAAATAAGCACAAACACAGATGAGATTAAACGTGTAAATTAAATACCCTTGTCACTATTTGGTGTCACATTTGGAAGCCTAAAGAAAATAGTAGTTTTCTAGAAAAATATGCAATTAACTGGACTTAATAAGTACAAAATTTGTATCACATAAAAGAAAGGGAAAAGGTGCTCAAAAATCTACCATGAACAAAGCCCTAAAATCAGATGTTTCATGTCTGAGTTTCATCTAATAGTGTAAAAGTAGATAATTTTACTGTTTAATTATTCCAGGCCATGTAAAAACATGGAAAGCTTCCCAATCCTTTTATAAAGCTAGAGTAACTTGGATACTGGTAAGTGCTGATAAAGGAAGATAAAGAAAACCACATAAACCTGCGGATCTTTCCATTTGGTCATATTTTATTATTTCCTGTATCCATTGCTAGATTCACTTTACTGACATTTAATTCAGAATGTTTGCATTTGCATTCCAGCAAACACATCTAAATTGAGACTAGGGGGCCCTTATTGTCCTTATTTTAAAGGAGAGGCCTTTAAAAAGGAAAGCCCATCGGAATGGATTATGATGTAGCCTCACACAGAAATAAAAGCAGAAAGCAGAATGCAACTGGGATTCCAGCCACCATCTCAGAGATCAGGAACCGTGGACCTTGAGAAAAAGTGTAAGAATCGTGTACAAATGATCATCTTAAAAACGTCTGCTGTGTTGTTTGGGTTGCACCGTCTCTGCCTCTGCACAGATTTGCCTAAAACCCTTAAAACAAAAGCCTGACCTTAGGGGAAAAAAAATAAGGCAGGACCTGGGAAGAGGGCTAAGTGTCTGGCATCAGGGCCTGAGGAGGTGAAGACTCAAGGCTGGGTCCTCCACATGCTCAACTGTTGAACAGAGTGGTTGGAGTGGGGATGGGGGTGGAAAAGGAGACCCTAGGGTCTTGACCCTGGATTATAAAATGAAACGTCTAGTAAATTCATGTCATTTGTTTCCCTCAAGTTCAAAGACGTGTCTCTCCTCCTGGCTTGATTAGCTTCTCTCTGCCCGGGGATTCTTTGCCTTCAACAATCTCTACCTTCCCCACTATATCTACATTCATGCCCACTTTTTTCCCACCTGCAGCTCTTCCAGGTGCTCCTCTTACCCCTCAAACGCTAACTTCTGCCTCACCTCTCCATAAAACTGCTCTGAAGTCATAATGATTAAATTCACTGGACACTTTTAAATCCTAACCTTCCATTTCTTCGCTGCATTTTCTGCAACTCGGGGTTTCCTACAGGGTTTCTGATCATTTCTTCAGGACATTTCCACTTCTCATTGCCTACAGGCTCTTAAACCTTCCACTCACAGCTTATTACAATCTCTTTGGACTTTGGTTTCTTAATCTATTAAATCAAAGAATCGTATTGATTACTTCTTGTTCCATTTCTAAATCACCATTCTAAGCCTTCCTGGTTCTTCTCAGCGGAGACGGATATCTCTCCTCTGAACATGGGTCAAGGCCTATTTGTACCTATTCTGCATTGCAGCAGTTCACTGATGGAATCATCTGAGCCTGCGCTCTACCTCGAGTCATTCTGGAGATAAGAAGAGGTAAAGAGGCCAGCAAGGCAGACATGGCCTTGCCACGAAGGCAGCGCCTCTGGTGTGTGGATGGAGCTCAGCCTCTAGATAAATTTCTCAAGAGCAGGAGCCAGCTGCTTATCCCCAACAAGGCTCTGTGAAAGTAGATACAAACAAAAATTTGTCAAAAGCAAAATAACTCCAGGCATTTGTGCCCGCATATCACCTGCCCACCTGACTTTGCTCTTGGAGGAAGACCAGGAGCCAGCAGGAAGTCCAAATGGAAAGGAGACAGTGGCCTGGTGTTTCCCTTGAATACTGCTGATTTTAACACTGGCGGGGAGAGATTTGAGATTCCAAATAAAAGGGAAAGCAAACTATGTTCGAGACAGTCCTTTTTTCTCCCAAGCATGGGATTGAGATTTTACATAGTGGTACTTTTCAGATAGAGGATTCACGTTTATTTATTTTTCTTCTTTTGCTTAAGTGAAGCCAGATGCTAAGCAAGGTATGAATCATGTGGAAGGCTTTTTTAAAGGTGGGGAGGACAAATGATCATTTTGGTTCAGTTCACTAAAATACTCAAAGAATGCTCATGTTGAAGCATCAGGAATGCAAACATGATTTTTTTTTTTTAAAAGTACTGTTATAAAAAATTTTTTTAAAAAGGTGATGTTGGTAAAATGGCCAGGTTCTAAAATAGACCGTTGGGTCTGTAGCTTCTCATGGGAAATTTTCTTCTCATGATGTTCAAATAGCAAAAACAAAATTGTTCCTAGAACAACTGTGCTGAATACTATTCCGTAAGTATAGTCTGAACTAAAACACCCTGGCAGGGCATGTGTTCTGTTTCATTCATGTTTCTGGTGGTTCATTTTGGAAGCCTGTTTTGGGGGGGCATTTGGCCTAGAAAGACATTCAATTTGGGGTTGAAGAAGCTAGCACTTTGAACAGAAGAGATTCCATTTTCCAAGCTTCTTGCTCTAAGGTGTTCTCCGGCCCCACTGAGATGCATTCTCTCAGCACAGAGCAGCTTGGGGTGGCGTACAGCAGACCGGGCCCTAAAAATTCAGTGTAAACCCATGGGTTTATCTGGGACATCAATACTTTTTAGGGTTGGAAGACATAGAAAGACACAACTGATTGCTGCAATACACAAAAGTTTATTTTTTTTACTTTTTTCTTCTTTTCTGAAGGCAAAATAAAATAGAACTGAACATCAGTAATTTTGTACAACAAAAACAGCTTTTAATATGGAACAGACAGTCCGTGAACATTTTAAAATCCGGAATGGCTTCCCTTTTTCAAAGTCATGCTTTCTTGCGGTCCACAAGGAGTTGGCACAGAGGAGACGGTGGCAACCGGCTGTGTGAGGTGTGCTGAGGAAGGGGCTTCCCTCAGATCCGCGTCAGCTGGTGCCACAGGCTAGACGGGAGGACACTCTCCACTTTCTCCATGACAAAGTTTAAGGGGGCAAACAACGTGCTGAGGAACTGCAAGGAAACCAGAAAGACACAGAAGTCAACGGCAGTGTTCAAGACCATAAAGCAAACCATGCTTTCATCTTCCGTCGGCATTACCAAAGTCTCCAAGGGCTTCCATTTCATCTTTATGTTTACAGGAAACATCGGCTGATGGTCAAACTGCATTCCAGTCCCTAGCTTAGATAAGGGGCATGAGTGTTTGCTGACAGCCCCTGCTCCCCTGACAGCTGGCCACAGTCCCCAGGTCTTCCCACTGGTCTCTGGGATCTGGTGCCTGTCCCTGCAGACGATGAGCATCATCAAACAGGAATGACAGTCGGGGGTCAAGTGGGCAGAAGAGCTGACAAATGGTGATAACTTAGGCCGGCTTCCCATCTCACTGAGTGCAGAATTCACTTTAACTGGGAAAACCAATTTTAAAGTCAAGTTTGCTGAGTGTGAACTGCTTTACGATCCCTCTGTCTCCCGAACACCTGTGCAACCCTGTTTATTTCTGAGTGACCTGCTTAGCGGCGTGCACCATGGGACCCTGGGGAGAGACAGCAAATGGCTGATTTCACAGAGATTTGTCCCTGTTGCAGAGGGGCTGCTGAGTGGAGCTTGGGGAACCTTTTCACTTAGTTACTAAATTCCCTACTGCTTGTAATAGAGAGAGTAATGGTCATTAGCTGTGCCTTTTAAGAAAGAAGGAGGGAGGGGTGGGGAAAGGAAGAGCAGAGAAAGGTAAGGAGGTAGGGGGGTGAGGCCTTGGTGTGTGCCACAACTTTTGGTGGCAAGACAAGATTGTAAGAGGGACTTTACCTAACAAATGCAATCAGTGTAACCTGGTTTCTTGTACCCTCAATGAATCCCGAACAATTAAAAAAAAAAAAGATAAAAACAAAAAAAGAAAGAAAGGAAGTCAGTGCTTTCCCTGAGACCCATTTAACATGATCTCAAATCCATTCTGATTATGTTCTTGTGAAGAATCATTCCACAAAGCATCCAGCGTGTGGCAGAAGCAGTGCCCTGTCCCTGGCAGGGAAGACAGCGTATTTGGACGGTTTCCTTGTCCTCTGTCTCCATTCAAAACCAAGGTATCATCTGGCCATGTAGGGTATGACACCTGGTTCGTGTACCATGGAGTCCTTTGTCCTAACTCCTTGTCTATCTCACCACCAAGAATTTCCCATCCAAGTGGGAGGTGTGAATACATATATGGAAGAGGGGGGCAGTGCTTTTAATGGCGTTAAAGCAGGCTCCTCTGAGGGTCTTCAAGAAGAGGCATGGTGGGCAAGTTCTTCAAATTCACTGACCTCGGAATCTTTCCTTTTTTTTTTTTTTAAAGGACCAGTAGAATACACACTGGGAAGGACTGTAACACATTATAGCTGGATCATCAAGTGTGAGATTGGTATAATGGAAACTAATGTAAGATTTGAAAATCCTTCTCTAATCTGTTTTTTACATCATTACTCAGTGAGGCACTTAAGTGTTGGCTGACACATAAAGTTGTCTGGGACAAAACTCTCACTGTCAGGAAGCTCAAAGCTCAGTGGGGAAGGAGCCACTCAGATCTGGATAGAGCCAAGTCATAACCAGATGGGCTGCGACAGATCTCAGGACAGAAGCCTGCACAGAGCACCAGGAGGGTTGGGGAAAGGGAGAGAATCTGTTCGTTGAAAGGATCAGGAAAAAATCAGTTAAAAAATGAGGCTAGTAAAATAGACTGTAATGGATGGATGTTTCAAATATCAAAAGATAGGGATGGGGTAAGGTTGGTAAGAAAAGGAATATGAGCAGGATGGACCCTCGAGGCTCAGTAAACAGCTGGAACAGAAAGGAAAAAGCAAAGTATGACCAGGAGATAGTAAACTGCTGTAATAGTTAGAGGGAGAGGTCAAAGGTAGAAAGAGGGTGTCAGGGAGGGCTTCGAATGCCCGGCTGGATTTGCAGATAAGAAGCAGGCAGCCATGTTCGTACTGGAGCAAAGGTGAGGGGTTCTGCCTTAAGTGGGTGTTAAATGTACGGCAGGCTCTGATCACCTTCTCAGATTATGCTTCATTGAGTGCACCAAATTACCTGGGAAGCTCACCCTACAGGATGGGTGGCCTCCCCTTTTCAGTTTAGAGCTATATTCATGAATACACCTGGAAGGCACCACAGGTGCCCAAGCTGCCAGTGAAAACATGTCTTGGTTATGAGAGGATAATACGGAGCAAGGCCATTGACTGCATTAACCCAACGTGATAACATTATAAAATTAAATATATACACATATAAGTATATATACATAATTGTACATGTATATGTCCACATACATACTAATACGTACATATATGTAATCAAAGACCATCAAGGCTCCGTGGACCACAGCATCTGCCTATAATACTCAACTCTGTAAAAACAAACCGTGTACTCAAGTGTCTGAATAAATCAGATTCTGATAGGTGCTGGAAGTGGGGCTCTAATAAATAAGGTGGTGTTCATGATGAAATTATCATATCTTGAAGACGCGGGCAAGAACAGATTTATAACTGCTGAAGTTGTGACTTAGTAGTGAAGGAACTGCCAAAGGTTAGCAGGAGCCAGTGTGGTGAGATAAAAGGCATCACTCAAAGTCACTCTCTGGGTAATTCCATTTGTTAAAATGGTGGGGGGGGGGGCGATGAGGCAGCCTCAACTTGCGTTGCAGAATGAATGGACACAATGTTACAAAGTTGGCTCAAAATAAAGGCTGTTTTCGTTTGCTTGCTTTGTTGTGGGCACTGACTGACTTGGATAAAAGCATAAAAGCGAGGCCTCTGAAAATCCAGAGGAGCCCTTCACTCTGCTTGATGTCCACAAATGTCCCTTCCTTCCCATACTACAAAGCAAGACACAGTAGTCCCTTCTTACATCTGCCCTTCTCAACAAGGTTCTACAAGAGAATCAAGCCCCAGTGCTTCCAATGTAGGTAATGATTTACTTCCCTCTCTCACATGTAGAAAGTTCCATCAATAGAAGACTTGAGAAAAATTCCCTTGAACTTTTCCTGAGAGTGCCTAAGGTATGCTCTCACAGAAGCCCTGTTGAGAAGTGTTCCCTTCATTACTAAGCCACTTTCTGCTGCAGCCACCTCCCTAACTCTTCCCCATCTCACACACACCAGGAGAAGCTGGAGGTGCAGCAAGGAGGCATCTGAGGCTGCTGAGCCCTTTCACTTAGTCACCAGATAAAGGGCAGAGGGTTTCACTGGGAGGAATCACAACAAAGTCTGGAGGAGCACCCTTTGTTTGATGTGCTCAGCTGTGATTATTGATATGTTTGAAAATGAGTCAATAATTTTTGGTCAGAGATCCAACCAATACACAGAAACAGCGGCTTCCCTTCTAGTCTTTGGAGTAAAGTCTTTGCTTCAACAGTTAAACCTGAACGAGCAACACCAGGCAGGAACAGTCCATCTATCTCAGTGTCCAAAACTTCTGTCCAGAGGGCAGAGATAGATACATGGTCAAATTTTTAACCAAAACATCCATGATTCAATCAGTGTGATTGAATCAGGTGAGGAAAAGCAACTGAACTAATAAAAAAAGGGAGAATGACACTTCAATTGCCTGCTCCTCCTCCAGCTGAAACACCGTTTCTTGGAAGAAGGTCACGGCTCCTAGCATGCTTCGTTAACATTCGAGACTCCTCTGCTTATCTGAATAAGTTCCAGGTGCCCCATTGCGATTGGACAATTGACATTTCACTGTAATCAATATCAGACTTCAAAGAGGTCAGGGCCTATAAGTGAAGATGAGAGTCAGCAGTCAGGGGCTCAGTCTCAGGGAAGGAGCGAGACCAGAGGAGGAAAGGCAGGGCCCTTGAAAGCCGAGGGGTCAGCACACTGACCTTCCCACATTCTATGAGGAGCGTTTGGAGCGATAACTTATTTATATGCACAAGCTTATCTTGGTAACCAAACATTCTAGGAAGAGTTAGTCCTAAATCACTGAGATAGATTAGATTAGAGGGGAAAAGCCAATGGAAGCTGCTCCTTTTACTATTTTCCAGTGGTTCCCACTTCCCTGTGAGCTTCCTTACTGGCTGCGAATCTATGAATCTACTGTAAACACACTGGAGAGTTCCCAAGCTGTGAAGCCTGGGGGGTGGCAGTGCAATCTCTCTGCATCTACTAAAAGTCATTATCCCAGGGACATTATCTCAGGAGAGGGCTGAGAAAACCACTTTCACAAGCTGCAAATGGCTGCGGGCAGCCTATAGGGCAGTTGTGAGATAACCTACGTGCGGGTGGGGGCTTCAGGAGGGGCCTGATGAAGTGACCAGGGGGAGGTCCGGAGAAGACGGAAGGGGGAGACAGGGCTTGTCTCATTCAGGCCATCCATCTTCCTTCCCCATGAAGTCTCTCCAGAGACTGTTATACAGACAGCTAGACCTTAATGAAGAGCAAGATGAATGCCACTGTCTACACAGAGATTTCAAAGCAAACTTACCTAAACTACATTTGGAAATTAGGGGGAGATGACCAAACTAGCACACCTTGGTATGTAAAATGTAAGGACTCCAAAGGTAGATCTGTATTTTATCCAATCATTTGGAAACACTGAATGAAAAGAGTGGCCTCCTATCTACCATCCCTTTGAGATATCCTGGAGGGACAGCCACACAGCCTTTCCTACCAAGCTGTGATCTACCTACCCTCCCTTGCAAACTCCCTCTCCACCCCCTGCCCAAGGCAATCAGCCCTTTCATTCAAGATAGTGGTTCTCAGCCCTTGTTTCACACCCGAGTCACCAGGGTGTCTGAGTTGTCATCTGATAACTCAGCTGCCCATGCAGACCCCAACCGTCCCTGGGGAAGGGTCAGACATTAGTAATATTTAGGCTCCCTCGGTGATTCCAAGGTACAGCCAGGCTAAAACCACTGGGGCTGGGAAAGTGTTCCTCCAGCGGCTCGGCCAGCACACCCCACAGCTGGAAACGGTTGCTCAAAGGCCCAGCTTTCTTGAGACCAGTGTCCTTGGAAGGAAATGTGGTCCTCATTTCCTATCCTCAGAATCTGCTGGGATCTTTGATATGAACACAGATTCCTGGGTGTTAAGACTCGAGATACTGAATTTCTGGTGGTGTGGCCATGTGAACATGCCTCCCAGAGGCTGAGAACCCCTGTGCTGATCCTAAACTCCCAGGAAGTGCTATCAGTTAGTTTAATAAAGAGGATTGAAGCAAGGACACACTTTAGAAATATGCTCTAAAAATACTTTAGGAAGACCCAAAACAGGGGACAGTACTGGTTTCATGTTATAAATATAACCTTATTTTAAATTTTCCTAAGTTACATTCTAATCTACTCAGTTTGGGCAACTCAGGGGTTGACTAGGGGGTAAGAAGAAAATAATGACAGGGCCGTAAGCTAAGGCACACTGATGGTGGCAGCTTGGGTGGTAACTATGTTTAGAAATCAGGCCATGTACAGAAGACTACAGGACATTTAAGGTATTCTGCCTAGAGGAAAAGGAAGGTAGTTAGTCCGAGGTGGCCGTGAATAAATGAGCTATCCCAGAAATCTACAAGAGGAAACAGACCTGTTGAGTCTACTCTCAGACTGTAGAACAAGCGGGAATTAAAGGGATGCAGATTTTAGTAGTACACATCGAAGGATGAGTTCTGAGTGATCCAGTAATGAAATGGGCTTTAATGTTAACTAGGTAAGCTCTCGTGGCTGGAAATAGTCCAGATGAGTCTATCTCCCTTAGGGTCACTGTTAAAGGCAATCTGTTTAAGGTCCCTTTCAACTCTAAGGGGCTATGATTATAAATACAAAAGAGAAGAAATGCTAAGCTGTTGATTGTTACACTGATTCTTTCTGCAGAGACCACTAACATTTATTTACTTCATAATCATTTATTGAAAATCTACTATATGCAAGGCACTGTGCAAAGTTTTGGGGATACAGAGACGAGGGAGACGAGGTCCTGCTCTTAAGGAGCTCACATTCTAAACAGGGACGGACAAGTGTCCAACAGTTATAATACAGTACAAATGTGATAATACAGGTATTCATGGAACACTGGGGTTCACAGAAGAGAGACACCCAACACAGCTTAGGCAACATTTAAAGAAAGCTGAGTATAAGAGAATGAAGAGCTATTAGTAGAGTGGACCCCTGGAGTGGTGATGATGAAGGGTGTTCCACACAGAGCACAGATGGCACGTGCAGAGGCAATGAGGTGTGCCTGTGCATCTGTGAGTCACTACAGCTGAAGAGAAGTTTCTGTGTGAGAGGTGTGAGAGGTGGGAGAGACGAGGCCATAGAGATAAGCTCAGTCTAGGCCATAAAGGACACTGGGCGTCATGCTAACAACTGGGACTGGGTCCTGAAGTGGGTGGGAAACCGCTGGAGAAATTCAAGCAGGGCAGTGTCATGCTCAGATGGGCAATTTAGAAAGAAAGATTGGCGGAGGATCAGACTGAAAGCAAGGAGACCAGTTAGCCCATGGTAAAAGTCTAGAAGAACCCAAACTAAGAGAGATGTGGTGGGAAGGAAGGAAAGGAGAGGTGAATCACAGGTGCTAAATGCCTAGCTGCTTAGTAGGTTAGAACCCAAAGACTAGAAGGCTGAGACAGATGCACGGTGGGAGTGAAAGAGAGAGAGTTGAGAGGGCTGCCGGGTTTCTGGTTTGAGTAGCTGGGAGGATGGCAGAGCCACTGGTGGATATCAGACACAGAAGGAAGAGAAATTTTGGAGATGGGGGGAAAAGAGTGATAAATTCACTTTGGGAGATGTTGAGACTGAGGTGCCAGTGGGATTTCCAGTTCATCTTCAATGTGCATGAAAATACTCTTGCAATTCCAGTCCCTGAACTCTGCTGAGCAGAAAATGTCAATCATCTGGAAAGGGATTAAATCAACCCAGCCAAGTTAGAAATCATCCTTCTGATTCCATTTGCCTTGAAATCTGGACGGAGTTCCAGGGGAACAACTGACACTCTTTCCTTATACCTTCTGTTTGAAACTCATCTGTGACAAACTCAGCAAACTTATCCTTACCACACGTGCAGGTTGAAATGGTAAGTTTTCAGCCAAGAAACAAGGGGTCTTGGTTGTCAATGCAGATGGATTTTCTTATTAAAGCTGCTTTCCTCAACCTCCTTAAAGACTCACAATGGATTTCCATATTTCTAAAAGTAAATATGTCTGTTGACTTCTTAATACTACAAGCCTTTTACACCCTCTCAATTCATTCCCTAAACAAGCCAAGGGTTTGTAGCCATTAAAAAAAAAATTCAATACTCTTTGAAAATGTAAATCTTGTCCTTCATGAAGGAAAGACCCACATATCCACAGGTGAGAAATAATATCATTTGATTGATACAAAACTGAATAATTTCCCGCACATTTTTCATTTGTGCGATACCCTAAATTATTTCATCCTTTTGGACCTCATGCAACTTTCAGAAACTGCTGAGAATTTGTCTTGTAGAATGAGACCAGGCAAGCACTGACAGCCTACACCTTCTCATTTGACCCTTAACTTTCTGATTTCACTGATGATAATGGAAATTCAACAGTGAGCAGATAGGTTCATATCCACTTCTGCATGACAGTCCCCTTCTTCTTTCACGTGTCTTCCTCCGCTGTCCCTGTCCACCCCCTGAGGCCTCCCTCTGGGTAAACACTCACAGCTTTTGCGAAGACCCCCATGAGTTCCGGGAACTGATGTGTCAGGAGGGCCAGCATGGCTGTGAAGGAACACAATCCAGCAGTGAAGAGAATAAAGAAGGGAAGCTCCTTCTTTGGGTAAACTGAGACTTCATGGAAAGCTGTGGAGATGACAAAAGGGAAATGTTAGGGTTGGAGTGAAAGGCCTTCTCAGGGAATTTCTCTACGGTGGGACCGATTTTTTCAAGCTTTGATAAAAAGAGCCTAAAGCCTGCTGGAAATAAAAAGGGTAGGACCCTTGACAAACCACAGCCAGCATCTGACGGGCTAATTTAGGGAAGTCACACGTAAGTAGGCAGGGACAATATATATAGTTTTCATTTCTTGAAAGCAAACACACAAAAAACCCAAAATTTTATGCAAATTATAAAGCACAAGTTCAGTGTAAAAAACCTGGAAAACCCCAAATCAAGTATATTGAAAAATCCCGTATCTACATTTTCACCCTCAGGTATTTTTTTTAAACAATTAAATAAGCATTTGACTTAATCCAATACAAAACTGTTTAACAACTATGTAATTATATAAGTTTGACCCAAATTTGCCTGTTTGTCAAAGGTTAAAGGGCTTTCTTACTTTCAGTCAATATACTAAGATGATGTCAGTTTATCTTGTATTTTTTCCTGGCACACTCTAAGTCTGTCAGTGGAGGGTGCCGCCCTGATAGAGAGACATTTAGCAAAGCCCTCACATGCTGGCCTATTCAACTCGCAAAGGGTGAAGGGCAAGGTGGTTAGGGTTATCTGCAATTGTAGGCGACGCTCGATGATAAATATACTTCCAACAATTACTGTTAAAAAAAAAAAAAAAAAAAAAAAAAAAGGCAGCGCTCTTTAGAGTCCCTCTCATAACTTTTACACTTCAACCACTAGGTTTGGGAAAAACAAAATGCCGTGGTACAAAAGCCAGGAGAATTGGCTCCCTCTTTCTGCTTATTATGTGGCTGCCTGTGACTATCTGGGTGGATAGGGGTGCAGACCAGGAGAACTAGGGCTGACTTGCACGGAGGAGAAAGAGCCATCTGCCAGAGCCCCTGGGGTGGGGTTGTGACACTGCAGGTGAGCAATATCACCAGTCTAACCAAAGGATCCCACCCATTCTCCTCAGGACATACAAGAGCCGGAGGCTTTTCCTCTAACTCTTATTATCAGAGTCCTAACAGCAATGCACGCTGCCAAAAACGAAAGGCGGAGAGCCCTGCAAGCCCACCTGAACCCAGGTGAGTCCGCCTGCTAACATTCAAACACAGGGTGGAGCCATGTTTCACTCAGGGCCTAGTGTGGCAGTATTTATACTTTCTATGTGCAGAATATAGGTAGCATTTAAAACAATCTACCCTCTTCATATCCTTACCCATAACAACCAACCAAAAAAAGATTTTGGAGGGAGATCAGACTTGCATCACTGCATTTAATTAAATAAACGTGGACCATAATTTTCTATTTCAGGATTATAAAGATTACCCCTATAAAATTTCCTTTAAGGACTGTAATCTTGTTCTAATAACTAAACTATCCCCATGGAAACTTAATTGGATACAATTAAAACATTTAAAAACATGGTACTTTTCAGAAAACTGCTTTTCTTACCAGAAAACTGAGACGTTAACAAGGATCTTCCTGAAAGAGGACTTAGAAGGACAACTGAGGCTCCCGGCAGGAATTTCTGAAACCAAGTCTAATGTCGTATGGGAGCACTGGACCCCTTTTTACAATAAAACTTGGACAACAAGGAACACATCACTGAGATCTCCCAGTTCCCTAAAGTAACAAATCTCACATTGGGTCTGGCTAGCAAGAAAACAGGTCAGGTACCTCCTGCTACTTCAGTCTGCTGACAGCAATTTAGTTTTGCACCTAGATCCCCACCGTGTTGGAGATTTATGACTGGTTCAATAACGCTGGCATTTGAAAATTTACTATGCACCCAGGGCTCCAAAGTTATACTTTTCCTCTGGTCAAAGTATGTATATATGTAACAGCTATGAGATATTGATATAGCTGGGCTGGTGAAAGGGGGGTGGTGGTCCAGGAGAAAGGACGTGGATGAGGGAATAGCCAAAACTTGGAGCTTATTATCTGAGGGAGAAAAATATGTCTTAAGTTGGGGCCACATGAACAGCCTGGACATGATCCTTGTAAGCAGTATGATTTGATAATAACTATTTACCCTGCATTGTCAAAACAATGTTATATTACAGTAAACCAAAATAATATTTTCCACATGTGGTGCGGGCCATCAGCCTGCTAGCTTGTAAGGTACTCGAGGGCAGGGTTTTCCTTTGTGTGCTTTTATACAGTGCTGAGGCTGCACGTGTGCTCGGCACATGCTTCACACGCTCCTGGGTGCGCCACAAGGCACTCAGGGAAACCCCTCTGGCTGAGAGTGCCGCATCACTGCAGAGCGAGCACTCCCCAACCCTGCCCCACGACCCCACCTCTGCTGGTGGTGCCAGCATCCTGGTGCTGCCCTCCTGTCCCTCACAAGCCAGCACTTCCTCTCCAGACTGTACTCTGTGCAGACCATGGCTGACCAGCTGGAGAGCTCAGGTGGAACCCTCGCAATGGGCCAGACCAGCAAAGAGCAGCCCCAAACCAGGGTTCCCTGTAGTCGGGCCACTCAGCACATGAGCTTCCTCATCTCAAGTGCAGTCCTTTGGCGTCCTTCCCTCTGATGAATTTGGAGAGGCTTGGAGGAACAGGAAGCCAAATCCACTCACATAATTCACTTTAATATGTACACTATCAAATAAGGACAGGGGTTGGGAGAAAAGTAATAAAAGACCGGGAACATTATAAACATTGATCATTCCCATCTCTTCCCATCCCCACCTTTTGTCACACCCGCCTTACTGGCTGAAGGAGAGGAGACTTACATGGAAGCAGCTCTCGGTCTGCTGTTTCTGTACAGATTGGGTAAGGGTAAAATAGGTGCCCCTTTTCCAAGGGATAAGGGATCATTCGAAAAGCTGAAAAGAGAGACAGTATGTTAGATACATTCAATATGTTCAGTATTTGTCTTATAACTTCTCACCTTCAAAAACTTTTGAGCAGTTTTATAAAAGAGTACACTTCTACAAAGGAGGCGAGCCTCACCCAGCTAAGTCATGTGCCAGGTAAAATGTCAGAGATAAACTGTGAGGTGTAACTCACACATTAACCTCACTCTACATATTCTGGCTGGGGATAAAGGTGTAGAGGGGCAAGGAAGCCATTGAAATCAATGTCCAGCATTTCCTCATCTGCAAAATACTATTAAAATATTATAGGCACTAATCCAATATAGGTGAACCAATGGTAACAATGCAAACCCGGACTGAAATGCTTCCCCAAAAAACAAACGTGGATTGACTCATTGGAGTGTGTTACAGATGTACAAATATGAAAGACATTCTTACCACGTCTATAAAAAAGTATGTTTAAGTGGATTAGAATTCCAATCAAGATGGATAAAAATAAAAATCTAAAAATGCCCGATTTAGGAGGTATTTCTAAACTTTATGAAACTTTTAAATCTTCGATATAATGTCGGGAAAAATGGACATGGAGAGATTATCTGTATTTTGATTATATTAGGCCACCTAAATTCTGCTTTTGTGGCATCAGATGACATCAGGCCTCACACTGAATTATGACTTTCCAATCAATCCATCCTTTCCCATTATCAAGTGTGTTATTCTTCCTGTTCCAATGTCATCAGTGTGTTAGTCTCACTGTTCTATGAATTTTTCTTCGATGGATGTCCTTTAACTACAGCATGCTGTAGACAGACAGTATGTGCACTACACCCTGCCCTGGGAACGTCAGGTAACACTCCTTGCCCTTGTGTATGTCAGTGAGGAATGGCGACAACACACAGCAATACTTTCAGTTTTAAATGACACATTTCGGGGAATCGTAGCTATATCCTCAGCTGTGTGATTACCAAAGCCTCTCAAAATGCTGTCAATGTACATATTTATCTTTTGTGTACTTATTTCAAACAGGAATCAGAAACAAAGAATGTTCTCCCTCATGAGAAATGACAAGGTTCCATTGTAACCAGCATCAGTGCACATATGGTATTTATTCTGGTGTCTGAATATTATTTAAAAGTAAAAACATTCTGTATGTGATCCCAGCATTTGGAATGCAGTCCATCTACACCACAGTGGTATCACTCTGAGGTTACAGCACATTGCCACGGAGAATATAAATCACTAGAAATGTGGGATTAGAGCAGAGCCAGTTTGCTGGCAGTTTGCTAAGGTAAAAATGTTATCAATTTTCCTCTCGTAACACAAACCTCTTAAACAGAGATTAAAACATTAAAAACACCCCCAGACTTTAACTCTTCTTAAAATGAAAGGCTCACCCTAGTTCAATCAGACCTTTGCTTTCATGCAAACAAAGATGACTTTTGCCCGTTAGAACAAGCAAGAGGGGTTCCCTTCCACAGGCTGTTAACACACAAAGATCATTCAAAGGAATCAAATCTCTCGCTCATTAGAATTAGACTTTCAAGAAAACAAACAAACAAAAAAAACCTTCACAAAAACAAAACAAACCTTTTAGTGCCTTTTATAGAATACACTAAAATCTCTTCTGGGAAGCACTGAATTTAAATTTAAACTACAACATGGCAGGATTTTAATACCATTTCCCATAAATGATGGCTGCTATGAAAGCATCAGAAAAATGTGAAAAAACTACGTAGGAAGTTGTTTCTTTATTCTTTTTCTTTCTTTTTTTTTTTCTTTTTGAAATCCAGATTTTCCATGTGCCAAAGACTATTGTAATTAAGGATCTGTTCAGGGTCACATGATATAAATAAACCCTCAGTTTTCAAACTGGCTATAAATTTGAATGCTAAATTTTATTCAAAATTGAAGTCATTTTACACTTCAGGGAACAATTTTTTCAAATGAAATATAGGAGTGTGAGATCTTGAGAGTATTCAACCATAGAAATCTAATGGTTGGTTTGTGTCTTTTCAGTCAAATGCTAAATGTTTTTTACTCCAGTATTTGGCATGCATACAGGATTTTGTGCATCAACTTAGTCTTTTTCTTCTTCTAATTGGTTCTGGCCTTTTCTTGTTTTTGGAGTTTGGAAACACTGATTATATACTGCTTCAAAAAGACTGTACACACATTTCCTAGATCGCCCTCCACCCATGATTGTTAAGATGCTTATGGTGCTCTTAAAATCTCTTTCTCATGTCAGTTGTCATTTACATTGAGTTCATAAAATAATATTAAGGCCTTTGGCTTCACTAAACAAAAGCAAATACAATTTCTGCTTGCAATTCTATCCTTTACCCACCCTGCTGTGCAGGGTCCAGCAAAGTATGAGATAAGCAGGGGAGGTGTGCAGAGAGCCGGAAGA
Source organism: Loris lydekkerianus (assembly GCA_963574355.1). Taxonomy (NCBI): domain Eukaryota; kingdom Metazoa; phylum Chordata; class Mammalia; order Primates; family Lorisidae; genus Loris; species Loris lydekkerianus. The sequence goes on along the minus strand of CAUYPK010095646.1, from coordinate 30,247 downwards.
GGCGCTGCATAAGCCTTGCCAGCTTCACCTCCCACCTCCTGGGTCCTTTCACTGCTAAGACACGCAACTGCTCCATGAAAGCTATGTGGCTTTAGCTGAACGTCCAAAAATTTTGCAAGTTCAAGTTTTAAGAATCTACTGATTTGGCAGTACAAATAAGAATGGTAAAAGGTCATTTGAACAAATCTTGTTCTGTGAATGACTGCAGACCTCCTAAAAATCTTTGCCTAAGACAGCACACATTTTAGAGGAATTAAAAATACACATGTATTTGGTAAAAACAAAACAAAGGGGCTGGGCCATTCAGAGTATAATACAAGGTATTCATTTGTGTGCTATGCCTTCCCCTACCTTGATTTTGGCTAACCCTTTGTTGAAGGGTCATGTTGAAACTAGGAACTAGTTCATGACCACATCATGACTCCCACAATCAGTATCTGAGGTGTGACACTGTCTCCTTCTACCCTGACCAGACACACTTTCTAGGCGCCAAGCCTATCGGTGCGTGATGCCTCATCAGAGACTCTCCACCCATACTGGGGAAAGCCTCAACAGAACCCAAGGCTGGACAGAAGGATGAATTACACCAGTAAGTTAATCTTCCCAACTGTTTCTCATGACCTCTCACCCTAGCAATTATGTAGACAGGAATGGAAGGTAATTTTTGATATATTATCTGTCCATGATACTTTTCAAAGGGTATCTCAGAAAACTTTATACAGGTTATTTGTAATAAAGAGAACTGAGTTTGAATACTAACTCTACCTCATGCAATGAGTCACTCACCAAAATGTTAGTGCCTTTATATGTGCTAAAGATACAAGGGTGAGCCAAGCGTACATCGCCCTGGTAGTCATGAAGCTCACTGCCAAGTGCAAGGAACATGATCCAATGGTCATAAGAGTAAGTGTAAAATTTCCACTATGATGAGTGCTTCAAAGGAGAGAGTGGTGCTGCTGTGTAGCAGAGGCAATGGCTAAAAGGCTGGCTAGGACCTGGCTAGGCTAACAGGCATCAGACTTTTGGGGTGTCCCAATCTCTTCAATTATAACATGAGAATACCATGGACCTCACAAGGCTGGTAAAGGGACTAAGTGTGACAGTAGAGGCCAACCATGCTTGGTTGCTCAATGAAGGTTCTTCTTTACCTCCACCTTTTGCCCCCACTAGATGTCACATTCCTAATTTCTCTACTGCAGCAGTTCTCAACCAGTGGGTGTGACCCACAGGAACTGTATTAAAGGACCGCGGCATTAGGAAGAGAACCACTGCTCTATCAGGTCACATGGTAGCTTGTGAATAAAAATGCTGCTCACTTATGAACAATTAGAAATGCAAATTATTAGAATGGAAAATTATCAACAATTGCAAATTTTATGTTCTCACTTTTGACTGCAATGCAGGTAACAGGCCATGAAGGCCACCGGTCGCTAGCAAGGTATCTAGATGCAGCAGAGAAAATTCAAAAGTCAAAAGGCAGTATTGTAGTCAATGTTCTTTCACCATCTAGTAGTGTGGCCTTGGGAAAACCACTTTCCCTTGGTTGATCAAATGATGCACCACTCCAATTCTGAAGAGAAATTCTCAGGGTTTTACGGTAGACTCAGTGACTTGTTAATGACCCTCATATTCTACCACTGTTCCTGCTTTCATGATAGCACTGCTTGTGTCTGCGCTGTCTATACCATATTATGTACGAACGTTGCTTATATACAGTGAACACACACATTAACATTTCTCTCAAAGCGCTTCAGTATCTTATTTATCTTGGTATCCCCAACACAATGCCTAGCACAAAGGAGGTGCTCAATAAATGTCCACTGAGTAAACTAATCAATGAATTAATGCACAGTCATACAAAGATAGAATTTTCCTTTAAAAATGCAGGAGAGGGCAGTGCCTGTGGCTCAAGGAGTAGGGTGCCAGCCCCATATGCCAGAGGTACCAGGTTCAAACCTGGCCCTGGCCAAAACTGCAAGAAAGTAAGTAAATTTATTAATTAAAGCATGAGCTTAAAAAAAAAAAATTTTTTTTTAAATGCAGGAGGATCCATATCAGAGCCAGTCATCAAGATAGTACCTGAAAGAAGGGAGCTGGCTCCACTAAGTGGGGAAACATGGCTCAGTATCTGGGGACTAGCTATTAGGATATTAGCTATGACGCTACGGCTAGGGACCTCAGCTGCTCATTGCTTGCTCCCAGATTATAAAATTTAGCCTGGATCTACTGGGAGGTGGTTCTCTTTAGTAGTCCAAAAGGTGCCAGGCTGTGGAGGAAAGATTTGGTTAGAGGAAATGCCCCTAGAATCACATCTCACAGTGAGAGGCATTTGCCATCAGGTTCAAAGAGAATACATTAGAATCACAATCTCATCCTATGCTACAACAATGAGCCATTTTCTCCTCTCAAAGGGGAAATATAAATATAAATGCTATGCCTTAGTCCCCCTAAAAGACACCACCTTCAAATCTTATACATTATTTAGTGGATTCTTTGGGGGGAAAAAAATCTCCAAAAAGAAAATAAAGAGTCTTACTTGGTCAAGCAGGAAAAATGGAAACAAAGAAAAGTAATTCACCCCATGGTAGACTAGTCTTCTGATACACAGAACTAGAAAATTAAAGTTCACAGTTGCAGTCAGCAGGCAATCCTGCTTCATAAAATAAATATAGCTAAAAACAGAGCCTTGAAAAGATCAAGGTTGGTGGGAGATAAGGCCACATCACTATTTAATACAGGTAAAAACAGAAAATGTGCCATTTAAAAAGAGGGCTCCATAAGGTACAATATCATTATGAATAAGACCAGTTCAAATGAGACCCTTTATTCCTATGTTTTTTATATTCAACTCATTCTCGCAGTGGCATGTGTGTGTGAGGATAACCAGAACCTACAGTGTTTAAAATAAATATAATTCAGATAAGGTGGCAGCTGCGTAATGAACTAAGAAACATACTATAAAATGTTAAAAATTAAAACTTTTGCCCTTTGTTAATTATCTTGACTTTGAGGAACATAATGTGTAATTTCAGAGTCTGGGACAGTGATGAATCAAACATTTTGGAAACCTTTGAAATGCTGATGTATTTGTGGTTGAGGATTCAGGTTTTTTTTTTTTCTTAAACCACCATATGTTTCAAACCTAAACAAAATCTCCCATGCATCAGCTGGACTTTCGTGTTTTATCAAAAATGGGAGTTTTTCCAGCTTGACTGGTAGAAAATTCACTTAATTCTACTAATTAAACATGACTAATGCGCCAACATAATAAATTCATTTAAAACCACACAAAAATACACCTCCACTCCTGCTCCCTTACCAAGACTTTTGACTGAACTAAGAATTATTTTCATCTTTAGAAGATAAATTGACTAGCAATCATTTTTAATATGGAAACTGGTGAAATTAGGTACTGTTCCCTTTATCTCAGAATTCTCTCTCTAAAGAAAAAGGGAAGTTGGAAGGAAGGTGGGGAATGGCCTCAGATGTCAGAATGAGGAAAAGAATGAATCCAAGGAGAAAACCTCAACTATGAGGCTGGGATGTCAAGAGGCACCACCAAGTGGTGTGTGGGGGGAAGTGCAGCCTCCTCTGCTTGGGCGTAGGCAGTCCTGGAGCCACTCACCTGGGGTGGGCAGGGTATGGCATTCAATATCATGTGTGCTTCATAGTTTCCCACAACCAGGTAAGTTAAGTGAATGCTACTATAAATAGCTGAGATGGGATTCTAATCCAAGCCTTCTGGTTTAAAATCCAGAGCTCTGAAACTCTACTTAGACTGGACAGAGTTCTAGAAGTGATGTCAAAAAAGAGTGCATATAATTGTCTGGGGTTGGACAGGTAATTCTTCTAAATTGCTTGACAGATTTTTTTTTTAAAGGACCTATAAGAAGGTAATGGAAGATTACTTTTTCTAAGTATGTATACACACACACACATATTTATGCTTGTAGAAAATATATATATGCTGTGGCAGAAAATTTGAAAAATACAAATGTGAATAACAAAGAGAAATCAGTTACAATTCATTAGTAACCACTTAAAACAAGTGTATTTATTTCCTGTCTCCTTCCTTTTACGTCAGTAAACAACTGTATATTATTTATTTTATGAAACTGGTCTTGTTCTATATTTAAAATGTTTAAGTTGATTTTAAACAACAAAATATTATTTTATATAGGATAATTTAACTTTCTAATCACTAGGAAGAGACCAGGTGTAATAAGTATACCACAGCCTGAAATAAGTGACATAAATTTAAGTCATGGGTTTCTGAGCAAATGTTTTAGAGACGACTGATCCTCAGATCCTTAATCTATTCAGTGCAGTGAAGGAAAAGTGAACGTGGGATTACATCCTGTCTCTATCAACAGTGGTTGTAGGACCTTCAAAAAGTCACTGATCTCAATGAATCTGTTTCCTTGCTGGGAAAACTGAGATGGCTATCACTGTCCTGCCTAAACTTGGAACATCATCGAGAAGCGTTAGTGAAATGATGTAAACGAAAACCCTCTGTAAATACCCTGTGATGCAAACATTCTTCAAGGTTCTTGGCCTTCCCAAGTATCAGTAAATGCCTTTGCAATTATCTTTTCTAAAATTGCAATGGCTCGCTTTTTGAAAGGGGATTGGCAGTGTAACTGATTTTGGCTGGGATCACAATTACCTGATTTTCACAAACATTTCCCTATTTATTTGCAAGGATTAAATGAAGAGTATCCTTTTCCTATAGGTACCTGATTGCCTTGGTCTACTGCGTTATGTCTAAAAATCCGTACTCTCTTTTTATCCTAATAAAGCATTCTGCCAATCTAATTTGAAGAAATTAACTTTTCTCCTACTACATCCCTGCTTGACTTTGCAGCTCTCTGCACCACTTCACATCTCTCCAATTGGGCAGGGGACTGCCTCATTGTTATGTGATTACATGAATGACTGACTAATTTCCAAACAGAATTTCCAGGTACTCCTCGCAGGATATTAATTTTTTATGGTGATGTCATTCCTAACACTGTGTCTTGAACACTCCTTCCCCATCCCTTTTTTGATCCTTCCCATAGGATGGGTAACTTTCTCATTAATCAGGCCCAATTGACAAGCTTCCTCTATTATTGTTTCCAAGACGACAGTTTACAAATACTTTCTTATTTGGTAAGCCAATTTACCCATTTAATTTTTCCACAACTAATACTAGGTGAGGCCTTTCATGTTCAATCCTGCTGGGCTTTTCTGTCTCTTTCTCGTGCTTAAACAAAACTTCCTTTTGTTTCATTCAGCTAGAAACCTTGCATGCAACAGGAAGCCCAAGTCAGAGGGGACAGTGCACAGACACACACACAGCCTGCCTGGCACAAGTGAGGCGCGTGGCACGAGGTGGGTGACCTTGGGGCCACATGTGGCCTTCTAGATCCTTAAGTGTCGCCTTTTGACTGAATCCAAATTTTACAGAACGAATCCTTTTAATAAAGGGATTTGTTTTGTGAAGTTTGCTTTCAGGTGAGGGGCTGCAGCTGGGGACATGTGGCCTTGAGGCTGCAGGCTCCCCGCCCCTGCCTGGAGTATGTCACTGCACTGAACCAGCTGGGCGGACATCCATCAAATCGACATGCTTCAAGTTACACATGGTAAATCACGTAGGTAGACCCACTATTAATTTTCTGAAGAAATGTTTTCAAAACTAAACAAAAAACAATCAACTTTGAGTTCCGTCTCTGTCAGCTTATTTTCACTCCCTCCACTTTGCTCCCTCCACCTCCCTTCCTGCACCAACTTGGATTCCTGTTGGGTTAAGGAAGGGCAGGAAAAGGGAGGAGCAGAGATTATCAAAATGAAAATGGAAGCAGCAAAGATAAACAGAGTGAAAGGATTAAGGACACTCGTTTGTGAAGCTGATCAGAGTAGGGGTGAACTAGGAAAAAATTATCAGAAAACTTGAATATTTATTGTTTCTCTTTCTCATGAAAGGGGGAAAAAAAACCTTACTACATGTTGTACTTGTTTTGCTCACAGAGTGTCAATGCACATATTGTCTAATAATCCATAGTCTGAGGCTTTTTTCCTTAATTTACATCCCCCCAGACAGCCCCACCTCTTATATTTCTCACACAGTGTCCTTGCTTATGATCCTGTCCTAGTTCCTCAAGGCCTGGTTCAGCTCTCATCTGACTCATAAGGTTATGCATGACCCCTCCACCCAAAGACCTCTCCCTTCTGAAAAATCACCCAGCAGCTGCCACGTGAGGATGCCTCATTTACCACCGCAGCCTCTTCTCCATACACAGAATGATACTAATTTATAAAGAGCATGTACTCAGATTTTTCTTTTTTTTTTTTTCAATTTTTGGCCGGGGCCAGGTTTGAACCCACCACCTCTGGTATATGGGGCCGGCACCCTACTCCTTGAACCACTCAGACTTTTTTATCCCTACATCTATCTACCAGGCATTTATCCATTAACATATAAATACTACATGTCCTACCAAACACCAAGAGTCCAGTGGCCACTGCTCTTGTTTTGAAACATAAATGCTACGACTGCATGTGTGGCTAACCTAGGTCCCAGGGAGGATAACTGGTTCTCAGCCAGCCCTCCCATAAAAGCCATAGAAAGGTGGTAACTGGAGTTGGACACAGAGCCTAACACCACAGCAAAGATTACCATGATGCAGAAGGGCCATCCGCGTCTCAAGAAGGGTTTCAGGGTGGTGGAGTGCTCCTCTGCTGGAACAGCCCAGAGTCACCCCATCTGTTGCATAAATTTGCTTTCTGGGCTGTGGAGATGGCACAATCATACCCACCAGGAAATGACAGTGCCTAAGTCATTAGCTGTCTTCATTCAGGGAATTATAGAAAACAAGAGCTATCTACATGTAAATCTTCGTTATTTATCACAAATGCTCAGGGCAAAAAGACTTTTACTATCTTTTCATGCTCTTAAGAAATGTTTCAAAGAAAGAAAATTACTTACTGCCTTCCCACGTACAATGTAAAAGATTCAAAGCCCCTTCCACCCTCTTCCAGTGCGCAAGATGAAAGAAGGCATATGCTATGGCCTCACTGTCTCCTCTCTTCAGGATGTGTTCTGGGGGTAGGATTAAGCTTTTCATTTCTAGTAGGTACTGAAATAAAAAAGGCAGGAGACAGATGTGTTAATACATAGTAATTTGGAATTCAGTATCGAAAATAGAGAGGTTGATTTCCCTAAAACCGCAATTTATAAGCATTTCATCAAACCTGCAACCTCATTACTGCATTTGAAGGCAATTACTAAAACATCCAGCAATCCAAAGTTTGCTGACAGATGGTTAGCCTTGTACTCATTTCCCACAATGAAGAGAAGAAGCTTGCAGGCTAAGATATTCTAATCAAAGAAATATCTTTAGCATCAAACAGCATAAAGGAAAATATAGAAGACACAATAATTTGGTATAATTTTAGAACCAGAATGAAAATATATAAGATGGACACATGAAGGTTAAGAAGTTATGTGGCTAAACCAACTGCACTAGAAAGAGTAGATATTGAGCAGCACGGCTTATTAGTTCTTTCTGTACAGATCTATCAAGAGAAGGAGTTCATCCTGTGAAAAGAGCCACCCACAGCTGCTCAGATGCTGGGGGAGGAAGGGTGCCAGGCACGGTACAGGAAGAAGGAGGAGGGGAGCGCTAAGACCCAATGTAATTTCTTTTAGATCCTTTCCCAAAGACTTGGGGAGGGGGTTCTCAGTTTATGCCTCTTCATTCCTATCACCTACAAAGGAGGTGGGAGTACCGGGCAAGAATGGATATTCTCCCTGAGGGCTGAGAAAATAATGTGTTTCCATTTTTATTCTTTCTATAGAACTGAAAGGGAGGCAAGTTTATTAATAGAAGAGTGTTTTATATTTGCAAATGTCAACTCCCTTTGCTGCTGGCATTCTCTCTGTGCTCCACTCCTCATGATCTCCCCTTCCTGATCTATCCCCAACACATGCACACCACCATCACCAAAGACCAGAGAAGCTCAAGGATCTCCTTTATGATGGAAATCAGCAGCCAGTGGAGGGATGTGTTTAATTAAAATGGGACGGACACAGCAAAGCGTGATTAGAAGAGATGTCCCCAAATTTTCATGTCAGAAAGAACTGCCTGTGGATTTTTCTGTTTGCCATTTACGAAACAGCATGAAGGGTGAATAGTCCTGCCCTACACAATGGTGACCATGACACAGCCGTGGGGGTTTCGTTATCATCCAGCTGAGGATCTATACCCTTTGGCCCTCACCCAGTAGCCTTGACGCCTCCTCGCTGCTGACACACAGTGTAACCCAGCAGGAGCCCAGAGGACACGTTTGGGCATCTCGGCTTAGCAACTGAAACTTTCCTCTCACTCTGGGTCAGACATTTAAAGAAACCTCCAAACCTCTGGCCTCAAAGCAGAAGTAAGGAAGTGAGAGAGCAGCAGAACAGTGATAGATTCGCCACGTCTGGGGGACACATGGGAGAAAGCCTTTCCTCGACAGAAAGACCCCAGTAGAAGGACCCCTTTCCAGGCTGGCCCATGAAAGGTATTTATTATTTTGCTGGGAACTCCTCAAGTACAAGTTCCCAAAGAACTACTGCTTTCTTCCTACATCTTGCACTTTAACAGTGTAGGAGCAAAATACTTTAGGAAAAGTCATGAAGAAAATTACCTGGCAAACCAACCAGCATTATGTTCATAATGAATATCAACCGTGACATAAATATAAAAGGTAGATTTTGTGTTCAGAGATACCTGGTTATCCTCTTGTGATTTTCTTACCTTACCAGAAGTCATTATAACATACATTGCTAGTGAGTCTTAAAAGAGCCCAAAGTATGAGAAAGATATATAACTTGTAAAGTGCTATGGACTCTATTAATTGTTTCAGAGTATTTTAGAGAAGGGAGATCATTTGATTACCCCTTATAATTATCAGGAAAACAAAAGAGAAATTTCCTTCATAATGAGAGCCCTAGAATTAAGATCTTGATCTGAGTTTCTAATAATTATTCACAGCCACCCTATCTATCAAATAGCATTTTTTTTTTTTTTTTTTTTGGAGACACAGTCTTACTCTGTCCCCCTGGCTGGAGAGCCATGGCATCAGGCGAGCTCACACTAGCCTCAAACTCCTGGGCTCAAGTGATTGTCCTGCCTCAGCCTCCCAAGTAGCTGAGACTGTACGCGTCTGCCACAATGCTCAGATAATTTTTTAATTTTCCTTACAGACACGGTCTTGTTCTTGCTCAAGCTGGTCTTAAACTCCTATCTCAGGCCTCAAGCAATCCTCTTGCCTCAGCCTCCCAGAGGGCTAGGATTACCGATGTGAGCCATTACACTAGACCAAAATAGCCACCTTTTAAAGAAAGATCATTGGCCAGGTGTGGTGACTTATACCTGTAATCCCAACACTTTAGGAAGCTGAGGCAGGAGGATTCCTTGAGCTCAGGAGTTCGAGACCACCTTGCACAACAGTGAGACCCCATCTCTGATTAAAAAAAAAAAAAAGTACTGTGGTGGATGCCTGGCTAATTGGGAGACTGAGGCAGGAGGATCACTTGAGCTCCGGAGTTTGAGGTGCTATGAGCTAGGCTGATGCCATGGCACTCTGGCCTGGGCAATGAAGGAAAGAAGGGAAGGAGAGGGGGAGGACGGGAGGAAGAAGGAAGGATCATTCTGTATAACATGTGAAACAAACTAAATATGAAAATAATTAGCTTATGTGTCCCAGGTATACAGAAATCTCTTCAAGGGCCTTGAGAATTGGATGGTAGCATAAAGAAAAGTGTAAACTATCATTCCATTCATTAGGAAAGGTTTTCAAAATCATTTTTTAAGCATCTATGAAAAGCTCTTCTCTTGGCCTAAAGGACCTTTAGGAACAGGAACACCTGAGAAGAGGAGGGCCTGGTAAGTACCCACACTGGCAGGAGGAGGTGGGGCAGGGCCGTGGAGTGTGGCATTCAGAACATTACTGACAAGCGGGTACTACAGATCTGCAGTGTCCATGTTCAATACACATGTAGTATCTTCTACCACATAGGGCTATTTAAGTTAATTAAAATCAAACAAAATTAATGTCCAGTTCCTCAGTCTCAGGAGTCATTTTCAAGCCCTGCAGGCGCTGCAGGTGGCTAATGCCTCCTGTACTGGATAATGCAAGAGGCATTCCCATTATTGCAGAAAGTTCTTTTGGACAGTCAGCACAGTCACTGATTGCTGCAGGCAATGGTTTCTAATCTTCAAATAACTGGATTCATTTTTAACATGAAAAACTTTGGCCAGGTGCTGTGGCTCCTGTCTGTAATCCCAGTATTCTGGGAGGCTGAGGCCAGAGGATTGCTTGTGACCAGGAGCTCAAGACCAGTCTCACCAATATAGCAAGACTTGCATCTACAAAAAAATAGAAAAATTAGCTGGGCATGGTAGCTTGTGCCTATAGTTCCAGCTACTTGGGAGGCTGAGGCAGAGGACTGCTTGAGCCCAGGAGTTTGAGGTTGCAGGGAGTACTCCCAAACCTGGACAATAGAGTGAGACCCTGTCTCAAAAAAAAAAAAAAAAAAAAAAAAATGCACAGATGTCTATGACAGGAGTCATTAGTGTAGTATCTAGTGTGGAAAAATACAATATGACAAAAAGCTACAATAAACATCATGAAATCAAAATTCACTGAGGAGCGTACTGGCCGGCAGGGCATCCACATAGATAGATGTGGACACCAGCAGTGTGCGTGTGTGACTGAGGCTTGCTCAGCTTGTGGGCTGAACGGGACACACAGGGCTTTACAGACCTTGCCGCCAGTCCCAGACACAGACCTCGGGGTAATGCTCTGTTTCCCCTCTACGTTCTCCCTAATGGCTGTGTCTGTGTACTTTTCACACACACCCTTATGTCAGTTTTCCATGTGTCTTTCTTCTCAGCGGAACCTTGGGAGCATAAAACCTGGTCATCTTCATCTTAATTTCTCCTCTTTTATCTCCTACAGATCCTTGAGGTAATATTAAAAAAAAAAAAAAAAACAACTGAATCAGATTGAAATCTTACTTCTCAAGAAGTTTCTCGAAATGAACCCCCCTGGCCTAATCAGTGTCACCAGAGCAACTCACCAAGGGAACTTAGCTCGGGCTTCATCTTATCTATTTTATGGCAGAGCAGAAGAAGGTTATGCTTATAAGGGAGACTTAGCCTCCTTTATAGATCCAAACAAAATGTTGGCCCTAACCAAATGATGAGGACTAATAACAACAATGTGTTATGTTTTTGGCTAGGCTTAAAATGGCTGGCAGGATCAGTTCTCAACATGTGCAACATTTAAATTAGAAAAGCATGGAACAACATTTCACATCTTACTTGTCAAGAGAAAAATAAATGAAAGAGGGCAGATCCCTATCCACAAGTATGCAGAAATCAATTAGAATAGCTGCAGCTCACGAATCAGAGAACAGGCTCCGGCTGTCTAGAACAATGCCTTGGTTTCTATGAGCAAAGCCGGCATTCTGCACTATTTTGCTCACCATCCTGCCTCTACTTCCTTCCTAGAGCCTCGAATCACAATGTTCTTGAAGTACAGTGATTCCAAAGGGTTCAGAAGCTTTTCAAAATCTTTGTGCTAGGATCTAGTTCCTTATGCCTAACACAGGAGCATATAAAGTCAGGTCATACAAAGAGGAGCAAAGGGCTGTGGTCTTTGGGTGTGAGTAGCACCTACCCATGGACGAATCTGAGCAGAGGCCACCGGCTCACCTGCCAGGAGGGCTGCACAAGAGACTTGGCCCAGCACAGGCTATTCCAGGTAACTGCTAAAGTTTCTTTTGTTATGAACTTAAAACTTTATAATAATGTGATTGAAAATGATCCCAAAGTTATCCTTCACATAGACATTAATGCCAAAGAACTAATCTATATTCCCCCTTTGGGGCATTTTCAATACCAACAATAGCATAAGTCATATGAAAATCATTTGCATAAGTATGAAAATAAACAAAACGTGAAAGAACAGGTTAATTAAATTATAGCACATTTAGATGATGGCTATCAAGTTGCTCCCCCAAACCAGGCAGTACAAGAACATATCCTAACATGAAAAATGTTCTCATGATACATTGTTAAATGAAAAAAAATCAATGTCCTATAACAATATATGCAGATTATTATTTTGATAAATATGTTTACACAACATTAAAAAAAACCTAAAAGGTCACCGAATGAATGTTCATGCTGCCTAAATATTTGATTTGACAGAGACTAATTTCTTTTGGGCTCTTTCTAAGTTTTCTGTAATAAGTATTTTAATTTCTCTCTATTATGTATGTATGTGTACACGTGTATGTATATATGTAATACAAAACTATTTTCTAAACGCATCAAAAAAACAAAAAAGCAAACCACCCCCTAAAAAGTAGTGTTTTACATTTCCACAATGCTTTCATACAACTGGCTCTGATAAAAGGACCTAAGACCAGAAAAGACATTTTTAAAACATCAATTAAAAGTTCAGAGAATAAAACCAGTGGTACTTGGAAGTGGTACTTGGAAGAGAGGCTCCGTATTCTGAGTTTCAGTGTTATTTACTCACTGGACTCAGGTAAGATACACAGCAGTATCTGCAAGCAACCAAGGCTCATTCAAATCATGAGTGTGATGGAGAGTTAGGCACACACCACTGGGGTTCCCTGCCTCACTTTCTCTTATCTGCCATACGCCACTTGCAACTATTTATTGGAATTCTGTCTCCATTTTGCTATAAGACCTTGGGCATGTTATTTAATTACTTTGAACCTCAGTTGCTCATCTGTAAAATGGAATAGCTGCTGCTTTTAATTTTTGAAGATAATGTAAGTAAAGCACACACACAGTGTATACATGTAAGTGTTCATTAAATACTAGCTATTTTTGCTGACAACAGAAAAAAAATGAGATGTTTATATTATGTAGGGGTAACTTGTGCCTAACGTGTGTGTGTGTGTGTGTGTGTATCCCACAGAAAGTGAGTTTTATTTCTAGGTAAAATACTTCAGCAGTTTTATCACAGTAGCAGAAGAGTTGAAGATAAATGAATACCAAAGGTCACCATTTGACCAATATGAGAGCGAGCACAAAGTAAAGCTGAAATGCCGAATTTACCCTGGAGTTCTATGCAAAGGTCCTCATCACAAGGTACCTTCTCCTACCTGGTACACTTATCTATTCATCACTTACTGTGCTTCCTTCAAAATATATGTGCGCCCATGTTGTATCCCAAGTACAGACATGGGAGAAGCCACCGCTTACCCAAGGACGTGGCTATGGAAGAACCCATACTTTACCTCAAGGGCATGGGCATAGATATGAATCAGGCCAAGTCCCTACCTGGATGATCCATATCTGTGTAAGAATACAGGAGGAAGAGAGATGAAGTAGGAGGGAGGGAGAGAAAGAGAGAGAGAATGTATGGACAAAGAAACAGTGAATTCAACATGATGGGTACCTTCAGTGAGAGGTGCATACTTAGCACTAAGGAGCAAATGGGGAGCACTATGTCTGAAAAGGCTTCACAGCTACAGGAAATTATGTGTCAACCTTATTAAATAAACAAGAGTTTACACTGCAAAAATGGGGAGGGGGATTTCCAGAACAGCATCAAAGGGCAAAGCATAGCAAAAGCGTCAAAGCAAACCAAAGCATCAAAGGGCACGATCTGTTTATAATGTGATGGAGTTTGAGTACTCACATAATGGCAACCCCAACACTGATTAAGCATTAACACGTGCTAAGTATTATTTCAGTTAATCCTTATACCTATCCTGTGAGGGAGCTAATATTATATGTATTTCACAGCTGAGAATAGTAAGGATTTAGGAAGTTAATTAACTTGTCCAGGGTTGCCCAAGTTGCATGTAGTAGAACCTGCCTTTGAACCAGCATTTTTGCACCTCCCAAGGGAAGGACACAGGGAGAGCAAGCTGTAGAAGTCCTTCCATGACATGCTCCCAATGCTGTGGAGAGATGAAACAGGGTAAAGTTTGAGAAAGGTGAAAGGATCTGGTGGCCTAGGTGTGAGTGACTTTGGTAGAGGTGATCTTGGCGGACCTGATCTTGGTGGGAGTGACCTTGATGGAGCAGCTGCAGTACTTTTTGTTAAGGAGAGACTTATTAGAAACTTTCTATTCCTGAGAAATGTGGCTAAAAACTGATTTCTGTTTATTTTCCTGTGGGTCATATTTCTACAATACATTCTCCCTACTCTAATCCAAAAAAGATTTGGAACAAAATATGACTCAATTCAAAGAAATTTATATTGAAATAATATTTCTAAAATGTGCCATTGATATATAGTATCATAGACAGTCTGCTAGGGTATTTTGAATTTCTGCTTCCACGCTTCAAGCATTTTTAAATACTAAACCCACTACACATTTTGTTTCCTAAATTGGATTAAAAAGCAATTTTATACTCTGTCAATCAGCTTTACCAAGATATAAAGGAAGGATTGCTCTAATGTTTGCATGAAATACAATTTCCATCACTATAACAACGTCCTGTAGATATTCCATTAGCATATACAATTACCGGGATGTTTTTCTCCACAAGCCTCTTGAAATCCCCATGAAATTAGAGTTTCTAGATTAACATTAGTTGAGCTTAAAAAAAAAAAAAAAAAAGAAAGAAAAAAAGGTAAATTTTTAAAGGGAATGTGCTTCTGTCATAACATTTTTTAGCCTTTCCTCTCTCTTTTCTCATTACTTTTTACACTCCTAGACTTATAATTTAAAAACTAAGTATCTGTTAAGTGGGGTCCTCACCTCACTATTCTATTGATAACACACGCACAGGCTGCCCTGTGGTAGAATGGGTTTCAGGAGTGTGGCCTCCTGTGCCCTCTGCTGCCCCCTGTGGGCCCAGTGAGAAGAGCACACTTTATAGCTTGGAATCTGGGGCAAAATTAAAATGAAAGCTACCCCCCATTGATACGTGTGGATTTCTTTTCTTGATTTTTATCCCTTAACAGCTCTACACACAACACCCAGGCATCCCAAGGAGCTGGCACCGGCTCCCATGGCCCCTTCTAACTGCTCAGAGAGGTGAGGTCTCCAGTTCTCTGGGTGGGACCTCCGACACTTGGCCTTTCCGATGGTGGTGGGTCATAGGCATCTGCTATTTTCTAAACCCTACGCAGAGGTGCCTTGTGGTTGCTGGGCGAGACTTCTCTTCCCAGTTTAAACTAGAGAAGTTCTACTTTTACTTGCTTATTTATTAAGCTTTCAACTAAAATTGCATTAGAAAGAGAAAAAGAAAATCAGCTTATAAGAAAACAAAAAGTTTTTGTTTTCGCAGAAGTAAAAGCTAAGCTACTGTGGGTGGTTTAAGCACAAACTGGCCACAGGGGTATTGTGCCTGGTGGTGAAGAGGACTTGAGACTTGGGGAGCCCTCCTTGAGGATTCGGACCAGGTCAGACTTTCCTATCAGCCAAGGCTCAATTTGGGGGACTACCGTGTCCAAGGTTTTCAGAGTACAGTGGGAGGTTTGGGTCTTCTGTACACAAACTACTCCTTGTCTTTCCCTGGGGGTGAGTAGTGGAGGTCACTCCAACAGCCCCTGGGAATGAAACAAATAACTGCTTGTTTTTTTTAGGCCGAAGAAGAAAAGCTTGGGAAAGAGTGAAAACTTAATAGAATCTGGAAACATTTTGCTGGGGGAGAAAATGATGAGTTCAGTGTGTGTGTGTGTGTGTGTGTGTGTGTGTGTGCGCGCGCGCGCATGCGTGTATGCATGTTTGTGTTAGGGAATGTGAAGGTAGCCCTATAATCTGCTTACCGAGAAAGGTAAATTTGAGTTAAAGCATGGTGAAAAGGGGAATCCTGGGCCTCCATGGCTGGGGGGATGCCCTGCCTTTGAAAAGAATGGATAATGAAAGTGGAAAAGGCATGGCTGGCTTATGCAGCAACATCATTCATGCCCAGAACTACCTTACAGGCCTATTCTAACTCAAAATGTGGGAGAGGGACAAGGGGAGGAGGAGGAGAAGAGGCCTGAGTAGGAAAAGTTTCACCCCAGACATGAGTGCTATGTAGGGCCAAGGACCTGGTGGAATGGGGTGGCAGACAGCAGGGACGGTTCTATGCTCAGAACAAGAATATAAGACATAGGTCAGAAATGGCAACTCTTAACCAGCCACAAAGAAAGAACTTACCAACCAGCTATAAGCTGTAGAATCTCTGAAGACAACAGCTGCAGCCAGAACATGCTAGAGCCTCCCCTCAAATCTGGAGGCCTGGGGGACCCTGAGGGTACTCAAGGTCAGAGGCATCGTGGTGCCACTGTTACACTCTCTGGTTGGCCTTCTTCAGGCTAGGGTAGCCCAAGAAGTACCTGCTAATGCATGTTTCTAGGCAGCCTCTATTTCCACCTAGCCTGCAAGCACAGAAATAGAGTGGAAAATTAAAGGGAAGAGGTGATGATGGGGCCAACACGTATTCAGCATGTACTGGATGAGTTATACAATGTGATTGCATTTACTTGTCATCAGCCCTATGAAGCCCTTACTTTTAATCCCCTTTTTATCAAAAAGGGGATAGGCAGGAAGCTAATTAACTCCCCCCTCCCACACTTCCTTCTGGTCCAATGGGCAGGAAGTAGTGAGAGTCATTGTTCTGAACACTTTTTTTTTTTTTGTACTGAACACTTTTGGACCCTTCCAGTGAGACTTCACAGCTTTGTCTACCTTTAGATCCCCTGCTCTGTTATTATAGTTAAGATATTATCCCAGTAATGACAAGAATTCTATATAATAGGGTCTGACAACTCAGAGAAGAAAAAATATAAATGGCTAATAGTATTTTACCTTATTAGTAAAGAAACAGAGATTAAAAGAACCCAATTGCATCTGTACTTGATAAAATCATAAATGTTTATTGTTTTCCTTCTCTTTTCTTTCTTCTTTCTCTAAATAAACTGCTAAGTGACAGTAAAGGTCTGATGGAGGTGAAGATGTCACCAGCTGATGTGAGTACGAACTGCTACAATTTTTTTGATAAACAGGCAACAAATACAAAGAACCTCAAAGTGCTTCCACAAGTGACTCCATAATTCTCCTTCTGTAAAGCTACCCTAAGGAAATAATTGTAATGACTAAGAAATATTTATGCCCAAAGAGGTTCATGATAGAAGTTGACCTATACTGTCAGCCTGATATCTACAATGAAGACTCAAGAAGTGGATCATTCTCTTCAACAAAAGGTGGTGGGCAAACTGAGTGTCCACATCTAAAAGAATGTAACTGGACCCTTATTGTATACCATCCATGGAAATCAACTCAAATGCATTAAAGACTTAAATATAACACCTGAAACTATAAAACTCTTAGAAGAAAGCATAGAGGAAAAGCTTCATGATATTGGTTTTGGCAAGGACTTCTTGGATACGACACCAAAGCACAAGCAACAAAAGTAAACAGACAAGCAGGCCTATCAAACTGAAAAACCTCCATATAGCGAAACAGCCAACACAGTGAAAAGGCAAGCTGTGGAATAGGAGAAAATGTCCGCAAATCACATACCTGATAAAGGGCTAACATGGACAATACACACATATAAGGAACTCTTACAACTGAAAAGCAAAAATAGCCCAAAGTGGTCATAGGCCGTACACTGACATTTCTTCATAGTAGATACACAAATGGCCAACTGGTATATGAAAATATGCTTAACTCACTAATAATCACATAAATGCAAATAAAAACCACAAACAATTTTACCTTACATTTATTAGGATGGCCACCAATAAGAAAACAAGAGATGTTGGCAAGTTTGTGGAAAACTTGGAACCTTGCACACTTTGGGTGGAAATGTAAAATAATGCAGCCACTAAGGAAAACAGTATGGAAGTTTCTCAAAACAAATCCAAAATAGAATTTTCGTCATATGATCTAGCAATCCCACTCCTGGGTCTCCATTTAAAAAGAAGTGAAAAGAGGATCTTGAAGAGATATTTGCACTGCCATTTCAGTGCAGCATTACTTACAATAGCCAAGAGGTAGAAACAACCTTTGCGTCCATGGACGGATAAATGGATAAAGAAAATGTGATATATAATACACTGGAATATTACTTGGCCTTAAAAAAGAAGGGAATTCTCTCATAGGCTGCAACCTGGGTGAATCTTGAAGACACTATGCTAAGTGAAATAAGAATAAATACTGCATGATTCCACTTATATGAGGAACCAAGTAGTCAGACTCATAGAATCAGAGTAGAATGGTGGTTGCCACAGACTAGAAAGAGTGGGAAGTAGGGAGAAGAAATGGAGTTTCAATCATGCAAGATGAAAAGCTCTAGAGATCTGCTATACAAAAATGTGCATATAGTCAACAATAATGTATTGTACAGTTTAAAATTTGTTAAGGGGATAGATCTCAAGTTATGAGTTTTTTACTACATACACACAAAAAGGAAGTATCCAGTTACACAGACTGTCTTAATGGGAGTTGAAGAGACACGGACAAAAGACTTGAACTTTAAAGTTAAGTTAGAGGATAACCCTTCTAAGGGTTTCAGAGTTTAAGAACTCTGAAAATCTGATAATACTCCCCAAGAAACAATAAATATACCTCTAATACTCAACCATAAAGTCCAAGTTAAGATATCTATGATAATTTTTTAAAATATTAAAGTATAAGTATTAAAAATGCGTGGGGAAAAGGGCCAGAAGGAAATAGTCTTAAATATAACTAGATAATAGTATTATGATTTCTTTACATTGTAATATTAAAAAGAATTTGTTTTTATAATCGCACTACAGAAGAACAAGCATATTTAATACTGCCTATGACAATCAAATAATGTAGCCTCTTTTTTTGAAACTTTTTGGAAAACAAAAGTTTATATTTGGCAACCTGAAAGAGTTAATGTAACATCCTTCAAAATGAAAACATGTCTCCTTACAGAGATAGGCTTGCAGTGTAGATGAGGCGCACTAACGGCGTAGTTAGATAGTTCATATCTGTGTATTTAATGGATCATGGATAGACACGTCTCTCCTCACCCACCCCAATGTAAACTGTGAAATTGCTGAGAAAGAGCAGGGTGAGTAGTTGTAGGATCACAGTTGTAGAAAAAAGAGCACAAATCCAATAAACTAGAGCAATATAAAGATGAAGGTTTACAACCAGGATAAGAGTAGTCCTTCATTTGTCCAGCATCATGAGTGAAATTTTCTTTTAAAAATAGAAAATACCCACTTTAAATGCAAAGCTTCTATTTTAATCCCATTAAATGGAAAAGCATCCCCTAATGGACTTCTCTGCCTTCTTGAACTGTGTGTTTGATTCTTGAAAATTACCATCCTCATTAATGCCTCCAATTGTCCTCAAAAAGGGGTAAATGGCAAGTTCATACTTAATGCACTCTAGTGAGAAACCAGAGAGGAGAGGGGCTAGTCTGATGAGGAGGAACAGGCTTCCTGGTGGTGACTATTAGTGGTGCTGGGGTGAAGGATGAGTAGGATTAGAAGCAAGGAGGGAAAGGGCCTGGAATGATGAACAGATTGTCAGAAGGAGATGGAAAAACATGAAAAACAGGTTTGGTCAGACTAGAAAGAGTCTTTAAGAATCTCCCAAGGAACTTATACCCCTTCTGTGGGAGGTGGGGACACAGATGCTAGCAGTTAGCATCTTTCTGACTACTCAAGGGGCTCTCCTGCAGAATACAGATCAGTGTCTTTTCACTGCTTCTGTTTATTCCTAGTTCTATGGTGTGGTCAGGAGCAACTCTTACTCCCTAACTCCTCACGTTTGCAGGTGAAGAAAGTTCCTAAGTCTCCCAGGGGAAATACCTAATACTCATCATTGGATGGTGAAGTAGCACCTGTGACCTTTGTTTAATGGGATACCAGATAAAGCTAAGGTGGAAATTTACGGAAGATGGTTCTCAGCTATTATACTCGGTATTTTAGACTGAGCAGACTATCTTTAATTGGGTAAAATAGGATTAGACACTGAAAATTCCTGCTGTGGTACACTGACAACTTCCTGTGATAGAGAAAAAGGACTCTTGGGCGTGTTTCAGACATGATTACATCTTGAAGAAATTTGAATTGTTGTTAAGAAACTGAATGCCTTGGGAAGCAATGTGCCTGCCATCATGGAAGGGTTCACGCCTCAGTTGGTCTGCCCCCTAGTGGCATCTGGGAGGCAGTGGAGGGCAGTATTTAAGAGTAGTTAACAGAATGGGTTCCAGGAGTATCCACCCTGCCGTCCATGGGCTGCATGCTGATCATTTAAGGACTATTTTCCTATCCGTAGTGTCTAATAATACAGAAAGTCCACATGGACTTCTTTTTCTTTATTTGCTCATCAGCTTTCATTAGTGTTTGTATATTTAATGTGTGGTCCAAGGCAATTCTTATTCTTTCAGTTTATGGCAGAGAAAAAAAGGGTAGCCACTCCTATTATTTATTTTTTATTTTTTATTTTTTGCAGTTTTTAGCCAGGACTGGGTTTGAACCCCCCACCTCTGGCATATGGGCCAGCGCCCTACTCCTTGGAGCCACAGGCGCCACCTGTTATTTATCATTTGTATGATCATAAGCACATTACTTAACCTCTCCAAGCTTTCAATACGCTCATCTGGGTAATGGGGATAATATAATACACCTCACAGTGTCGTGATGATGAACAAAGGAGAGGGTGTATGTAGTTTAGTGAGCACTGTGCTTGGCATATAAACATTCAAAAGAAACCAATAATAAAAATAAATGTCATAATATCACTACGAGGAGAGAGACAAGCTTAGAATGGGAGGGTAACCTCGACAGCATTTAAGACCCCTTCTTACGCGAAGAGTCTAAAAGTTTATAGCCGTCATTGATGTTTCATATTCTGCAAAGCATCACCAATTTGTGCTTGTGCAGGCCAATAAACAGCAGATATGTGTAAAAGATGTTTAGCACACACTGCATAGAGTATACAGTTATCAGAGGTTTGTGGGGCCAGTGACTGAACAGGTGGGGCCAGTGACTCACAGGGTCCTTTCTCCATGGAAATGTCAACAGAGAAGAGGACGAGGAGAGAGATGCCCCCTCAGCAGAATCACCAACAAAGCAAAACAAAGGAGAGGGTTTACCTAGGTACTTCTCTCAGGTTCATGATTAGAAAGAAAGAACACAATCAAATATTCTGAATGTTTCACTTTTAGAATGTTATTTATTCTGTAGTGATAGTTTACTGCATCATATTTTTCCACAGCTGCCTTAAACATTTTCTTAGGGCTTGCAATATTCTTCTAAAGGCTAAATTAACCATTTCATACCATTATCAAACAAAATATCTAACCAACAAATACTGGACTGATTTTTCTGTCTTGTGCTCCAGGGTTACCAAGCCCTAGTTACAACAACTGGAAACGTTACCATGTGATTCCTAGACATGAGGAGCTCCCCACCAAATCAAATATCAATACTTTTAATAACTTACAAATATATGGTGTTCAAGTGATTTCAAAGAACTTCAAATGTACTATCTCATTTGATTATCAGGAAGATAGACAGGACTTATATTTTTATTTAAAGATGAGGGGAAAAATTTGAGTTCAGAAATGTTAAGCCCAAGGTCCTGTGATACATGGCAGAGCCAGAAGAACTTGGAACATATATTTTATACCTCAGAATCCAGGACGCTGTTGTTCAACACCACTTCTAAAAGAGCTGTATTTATGTTCAGAGAATAGCTCTGTAGTTAGAGAATGGCATCCAATAAATACTGATGAATGACCTCAGTCTACTATAGTTCAGGATAAATATTTTCATGATTAATTTTAAAATTTAATCAAAGTTGAATAAATATTTTTAGATTAGGCAAAAAAATTATATGAGGAAAAATAGTAATAGTACCATATATACAACACATAGTCTACAGATACTACAGCAGTCATTATCCACAAGAACTAATGCATAAATGCATCCTTATGCAAATGTAGCACTGAGCAGCACCCTTCAATTTCCTGTTAAGTAAAAAGGTAAACTTGACTTGAGAAAAGCCCCAGGAATAATATTATGTCACTTACCTCTGTTACTCTGGATATTAACAAAATAAAGTAGGTAAGTCCATAAGTCATTTCACACACCCACACCCATGCTTTTGTTAGAGTACTACAATGCCACAAGTGAAACAGCCTTCCTTTGTCATTTCCCACCAATAAGTCTTCATCTGATACTTTGCCAAGGAAGTTATGCCTTATAATACCTGATGGGAACTGCAGGAAGTTTCTTAGAGTTCAAAGTGTGCTTAATAGTTAGATTGGATATGGTCTTCAGCTGTGTGCCTATCACACAGCAGGGACTCAAGTTATAACTTTGCATTCATCGCCTAAATTAAAGATTATAGAAATCTCCTATTACCTGATTTGATTCCTTTAAAATCAACTTCAGAAAAAACATATGGAGAATACTGGGTATTTATAAACTGGTCAATCATGTGGTTACAACTAAGACAAATATTTTCTACTCTATATACCTATTAAAATGACACGAATCAAAATACTTCATACTTTGAGGTTTTCTCTATTATTTTCTTGCCAGTACTGATTAAATATCATGTATTTAAAGAGACCTGGAATGTCACATTAGCTGGTATGTTTTTTTATCAGTTTTATTCACAATGAAGTTTACCAAGTTTGGTCTACATAAAACCATAACTGGCATGAAATTCCTGTCCAATGTATCCACACTCTTGGGATCTCCACATTTTGCCAATTTCAGACTTCCTGCCATGGCCTGCCTAAGCAAGGTCTATCCATTTACCCTTATTATGTGAAATCTGAAAATCATCCCCAAAGCCTCTTGAGTGTAGCCTTTGCTTAAAATGAGGCTAAAACCATAAATTATGCAGGGCCGCAACATTTGTTGGTTGCAATTCATTTTTTCATAACAGGGCATGTTCAGGAAATGACACTGTGGTCAGTGAAGGTTTTAGCCACTATCGTGAAACTCACTTTTGGCACATGAGGATTGAATTCTACAGCTCTGTGAATGGCCTCTACTGCATTCATCTCTGCTGTGCTCAGCCCGCGCCGAGATGCAGCCTCAGGAGAGAATCTGGAAAGCAGAAAGACAAACACCATCTACAGTTGGGACCACTGCTGGGGCGTCAATCTGAAAAGGCATCTACACGTCAAGGGCCCATCAAACCACAGCGAGCCAGGGGCACAAGCTCTCCAAGCTCCCACCACGTGGGACCTCTGAGTGACCCCTCAGACCAAGGCCAACAAGAACCCCAGCAGAAGCAGAAAGCGTGCTTGAATCTAATCACAGCGGGAATTAAATTCAGCTGTCAATCTCTCTGTCTAAATAGCTAATCTAAATTTTCTAAGAGGTACCTGCTTAGGTGGGAGGAAGGGGTAGGACTGACAAGGGCAGACAGTGTAGGAAAAAGAGAAAACTAGGTTACAGAAGAGCGCACTTGGTTAAAAACAGACCTGGGGAGGATTTTAAAGGAGGCTCCCACCCGATGTCAGTGCTGAGATGGAGGGTTAAGACATGGCAGCTTCAGCAGCAGGCGAGCCTGCCTGGGGCTGTTCCGGCAGGGGGGTGTGCAGGCCCCAACTGCGGGCAAGACACCTGCCCAAGGGAATGAAAAAAACCAGACCATGCAATCTCTTTCTCACCTCACACCCAGGGCTAACTCCAGAGCTGTGCTTGGCAGGCAGACACCACAGGGGAAGCTGTGACAACCCTGGCCCTGCCCTCCCAAGCTGGAGTCGCTGTGTAGGGAGAAAAGATGTTGCAGTAGGTACTGGCGATCTACAGGATAAAAAAAGAATGAAAGAAAATTACTTCGGTCTTGAAGTGCACACACACTAAACAGCAAACCTGTCTGACACAGCAGAGACTGTTTTCCTGTTCTCTGCTTTTTGATGCTACAGAGGGACTGTATCAGGGAAGTGTAAATGTTCAGGAAGTCAAAAACAGTTAAGCCAACCGTATGCTCTTTCACTTGCCAGTCATCCTGGGATGTCTATGAAAATTCTATGTGCCATAGTCACCTGCCTAAATCAAATGGGCAAATGTCCCATTGGAATGGTGACTCAAAGTAAACAGACCCTTGGTGGGAAGCTGATCTGGCATCTGTGAGACATGGAGAATGTGAGGCGACCATCCCCTCTGCCACATTTCATGTCTGTGTGACTACTCCCCAGTCGTGGACTGCTGACAGAAGAGGACTGTGCAAAAAATGAATAAAATGATGGCATTTTGTGTAATTCCTAAGCAGGCCTTTTGGTATCCACTGTCTGACAAAAAAAAAGGAAAGTCACCTCAGAGGCATGAAATTTCACATAAATCCCTCTTTAGGAACCCATTCACCCTTACAATACCTGGGGATATATCTTCCCTCCTAGTAGTGAAAGAAAAGATCAGCAGGTTTTGGAAGATGCATGCTTATAAGCAGGGATCTCATAGACTAAGAGAAACTTCCAGAGAAGCCCTCAGAGGCAACACATCTCTGTAAGTACAGTCAGGCATTCAGAAACACATGAGTTTCTATTCACTTACTTGTCAGAGACAGCTCTCGCTTTGAGCAAGGCAGCTGTGTAGCATATGGTTGCCGACTTTGGTAAGCTTATATCTGCAAACAAAAAACAAAGTAGGGACTCTTGTAAGTCTGCAGTAACAAAGAGCAATAATTTTCAAAACACTCACATTTTAATCATCTAAGTCTAAGAAAGCACAAATTAAAAATATGTTAACACATTACGTTTCACAAGAACTTCAGCTATTCCTTAGGGTATCAAGGTCATATGTAGAAGTAAGGGTAATTTGTATTTTTGCACATGATTTTTTTTAAATGCACTCAGCTGCCTCTTCAGCAATTGTCTTCTATTTTAAAATGTGAATTTTCATGTGTTGAGTCTATTTAAACAGAGTATAGCTCTAAATACATAGATTTAGATATCACATGGATGCCCTTCACATGATAGGCTAACTGCACCACTTTGTCACTTACAAAAACTTCTCAACAGGCATTATGAAATGCTACTGGGAGGAACAAAATACCTAATTTTTTTTAAAGCCCACATGGCTAAATAAATAATTCTTCAGTGGTAAGATTGAAACTAGAGTTCCTTTGTGTTAACTTTCCAGACATTCTCGTTCAGTTGTTAGTAGTGCTTATTAAAAATGTTCCCCGTTAGTAGATGCTCATTCTATTTCCTATCTTTTTATGCTAGTAAGTCATTTTGGTCTCACTGTTTAACAAAAATAAAAAGTAGCAAAATATTTCAGCATCACTTGTTCATATAGACATTTTCAATGTTTTTATTTTAATTCTGTGAAAACATTACCTCTATTTGGTAATGGCAATTTGGCTGTAAGGAGGGATGAATCACTCTGAAGAAACTGATACTAAAAATTTCCCTTGACATAGAGCATCTTGTTGAAATAGTTTCTGGTTTACAAGTTTCATTCTTTAAAAGGATGCTTATTCTTCTGCAAAGGAGTTTGGCAATGTAAATGGAATGCCTTTACAGTTTACCTATCTAGAAATTCCACTCCTAAAACTTTATCCGAAGGAGATAATTCTGAGTATGAACAAAAATTATTCATCATGAGATTGTTTCTAAAGAAGGAAAACTGGAAATTAGCCCATTGTCCAACCACAGGAGATTGGTTAATTTACTGGACATTCACAGGGTGCAATTCCAAGCAGTCATTAAATAACAAGATGGAAGTGAATGATCTGGGGGCAGTGTAGTATGCAGACATCAATAAGTAAAATAAAATTTTAAAAAGTATGATTTAATATTCATTTTTAGAAGCATTTATATGCACAAAGATAAAAAGATTGGGATAATATAGTGCAAGTACAGGAAGATGCCCCTCCCTCTTTATCTGAAGCTTCAGTTATCCACAATCGTGGTCGGAAAATATTAAATGGAAAATCCCAGAAATACTTTATAAATATTAAATGGCATGCTATTCTGAGTATTGTGGCATGACATGAATCATGCCTGGGATGTGACTCCTGCTTTTGTCCAGCGTCTCCATGCTGTAGACACCATCCGCCCAACCGTCACTCTATAGCCATCCTGGGTATCAGACTCCCATGGTATTTCAGTGCTATGCTCAAGTCACTTGTATTTGACTTCACAACGGCCTCAGAGTTCAAGAACAGAGATGCTGGCAATTCTGATATACCAATGAGAAGCCGTAAAGTGCTTCATTTAAATGAAAAGGTGAAAGTTCTTAACCCAATAAGGAAAGAAGGAAAAAATCGTATACCAATATTGCTAAGATCTACCTGTAAGAATGAATTTACTCAAGATATTGTGAACAAAGGAAAAGAAATCTGTGCTAGTTTTGCTGCTGCACATCAAACTGCAAAGGTTATGGCCACAGTGAGTATGATAAGTGGAACGAGAAGGCACACATTCACAGAATTTTATTAAGTTCATAGGATTCCGTACGACCTGTGGTTTCAGATATCTGCTGCAGGGGGTCGGGCTGGGGCGCCGCTGATGATATGAGGGAATAATGTATCAAGAGTGTTTGCTTCTGGGGGGCAGGATTCTAGGCATTTTTTCCTGCTGTTTAACTGTTTTTCCAAAGCTTCTTGTGATATACTTGTAACTGAATTTTTGAAAGATAACAAAGATGCTAGAAGGAAGAATTCTGTTGCATAAATTGAAGCAAGTTCACAGGCAAATAAACCCAGACAGCACAGGCAAAGGTAGAACTGGTCATATGAAGTGCTGTCAGCCTGCGGATCTATTAAGAGACACATACGCTTGTGAATGTTGGCGTGTTCCATTTGCCTGCTACAGGACAGTCACCTTGTTAACCATATTTTAATCTAATAACTGCCTAACATCTAAAGAGGAGGCAGGAGCTGGTGCTCTGGCTCACTGTGAAGAAAAGCCAAATCTCACTACCCTGAGGAGAAAGCAAATTATTACAGGTTGCTTGCCCTGCGAGCACTACCTTGTTCATTTCTCCAAAGATGGAGGCTTGGTTATTGTGGCCCATTATAATTTTTAAACTTAATAGCTTGGCATAATTATAGGCTTAGAGACTTAACGGGAATTTGTAAAAACAATACATATAGTCTTGTGTGAATTTCCCCAGTAGCAACATTTTAAATAATTGTAGCATTAAAACAAAAAGCAAGAAATGGATTTTACTTCAGTACCATTAGCTACAGACCTTGTTCATTTTTTTGCCATTTTTACATGTCTTCAAGTATGCATGTCTATGCCATTTATCCTATATTCAAGTTTATGGACCACCACAACCATGAAGATATAGAACTTTTCCGTTATTGCTGAAGAACTCCCTCGTCTCCCCCCTTTACACCTGCACCCTCCCTGTCCTTCCTCACATATGTCCCCGGGTGACCAATAATCTGTTCTCTATAGTTTTCTCCACCTACTATGATTTCATGCTTTGATCACTAAGGAAACAGATAAAATGCTAAGATAAACTGGCTACCAGTAGTGATGGAAATGACAGTATCAGAAGTTTTGAGCAGAGAATAGCAACAAATCATCTACTTTCCAATATTGCCTGTATTTTGTTCAGAAATTTTATTTTGAGGAAGTGACTCAAAATTGTCAGTCCGGTTTTGTACGAACAGATTTTTGACTCTGCAAGGCCTTTCTATCTCTTGTAAGAGGCAGTCAGCTACCATTATTACCAGAAAGTCCTCTTAAGAATTAGAATCCAAGGAGGAAACAAAAGGAAAGGAAATAATGAGACCTCACATAATTCCATCACTCACTGCAGAAACAAGGAAAGTTAAATAAATGTTTTCCACTTAAGCAAGCTGAACTGCTGGCATTAATTTAATTTTTCTTCCACTTCTTTGCCACCTTGTGTTTCCTATGAATCTTTTTCCGAGAGACGTTTCCCCAACCATGCTAGGCATGTGAAATCCAACTGTCATGAAAGTCAGTCATTAAGAGCTATAATCCTGAACTTTGTACAAATGGGATCACAGTATGTCCCGTTTTGCGTTTGGCTTCTTCCACGTACCGTGTTCGTTGCGAGATCGTCTTTGTGTAGCACCGATCAGGCCTTCGTTATTTTTCATTGCTGAGTAGACTATCATGGTGTGGCCGCATCATATGCTTATATATTCTCCTAATAACGGACATATGGATTGTCTGCTCTCTTTGGGCTTGATGGATAAAGCTCCTGAGACCATCCTATGTAATCTTTTTTAAAGAAACCAAATCTCATATCTCATTTCTCTTGGATATGCAACTGGAAATAGAATTGCTGGAGCAGAAGGTAGAGATGTTTGTTTAACTTCATTGAAAACTGCTAAACAGTGCTCCAAAGTGAGTGAAGTTTGCAAACCTAATATACGGTGATAGAGGTCAGGAAAGTGATCACTTCTGGGCTGGAGGGCAGTTACTGGCTGGAAGGAGGAAACCTTCTGAGATGATGTAATGTGCTGTGTTTCATCTGGGTGGTAGTTACTTAGATGTATAACTAGTGAAAAATCATCCCTCTCTACAATTAAGATTTGTGCATGTTACTATATATGACACATACCTCGATAAAAAACATTTTTTAAATAACCTATAATTCTTTGGTCTTCGGAAGCTATCTTCCCTTAACAATCTGACCTCGTCATAGTATTTTAATTGCCTTTTTATCATTTTGTCCCACTCTATTCTCTTTAGGAATCCTTAACGAAAAACCACTTACCTTCCATAATAAAACAGAATCTGACTATTTTTCAAGTAAGTCTTTCAAACCTTAAGATGGTTAAAATATTTCCTTTATAGCAATCTTTTCCAGGATAAATATCGTCAGTTCCTCAATTGACAGTCTTCAGAACTTCTCAACCCTTTTTGTTACTGAGTCATGGGTGATTTTGAAACATAATTAGAAATGGAAATAATCCTCTAACTCCCCTGAACCCAACCCATCTGGAGCTAAGGGGAAATGTGCAACTGAGGAGCTGTGGCCACGACACCTGTCGGAATACCAGCCAGAGTGACCCTGGGGTGGAGACTCTGGGATGCCCTGCTTGTCCCCATGGTTGTGTAGTCAACAACCCCCCTCAGATTCTATTCAAATTGATTTCAGCCAAAGTCAGGTCTTTTTTTGGAAGCTATGAATACTTTTTGAATTTTTCAAAACCTATAGGCAGGATTACATATTTCACTCCATTGAATTTTAAGTCTTAAAATTAATCTAAACCATTAAATCTGAATGGGTTCAGCATGTCATTCCAGCATACTAAACTTTCTAATTCAAGCTGCCACCTACACCCACAGCTTTGTTCCATCCATATTTTCTTCCCCAAATAATCATTTTCCTCTTCAAAATTACTGCTATCATTACCAATGGTTTCCTAAGTGCCAGGCACTGGTGTTGATCACTTACACACATTATCCTATTTAATTCTCAGAGCAACACTATGAGATGGGACTATTAGTTCCATTTATAAATGGGGAGAATGAGGCATAGAATGGTTAAGGAATATGCTAGTACCACAAAGCAAGAACAAACACGAACTGTCTCCAGAGCACATGATTTTTAACTGTGCTGCTGTCCCCAAAGTCTGATTTAAAAAATACTGACCATGGAAGACTAAGGAGAGAATCTGGAAATAGGACACTGTAAGATTACCCTCAATTTCCTGTGGTCTGCAAAGACATAAGTGTGGCCACTTACTAATTAGGTATTATTTCTACACTGCTCCCTATTACCTAAAAGGATAGCATTAAAAATGTTATCAAATGTTGTATTTAAATAAAGATACAAAAAAATTTTTTAATTTTTTTTGGGTGTTTTTTTTTTTTTTTAATTCTTTTTATTGTTAAATCATAGCTATATACATTAGTGCAATCAAGGGCTACAAGGTGCTGGTTTCACGTACAATCTAAAATAATCTCATAAAACTGTTCAACGTAGCCTTCATGGCATTTTCTTAGTTATAGTATGTAGACATTTGTATTCTGCATTTAGTAACTTTCGCCTGTACCCATTCGAAGATGCACTGTAGGTGTGACCCCACCTATTACCTTCCCTTCACCCTAACTACCCCCCTCTTCCCCTCCCTTGGCCCTTTCCCTATATTCTTGTGCTATAGTTGGGTTATAGCCTTCATGTGAAAGCTATAAATTAGCTTCATAGTAGGGCTGAGTACATTGGATACTTTTTCTTCCATTCCTGAGATACTTTGCTAAGAAGAATATGTTCCAGCTCCATCCATGTGAACATGAAAGAGGTAAAGTCTCCATCTTTCTTTAAGGCTGCATAATATTCC